>JAQFVV010013172.1:0-57956 GCA_028023455.1 Epiperipatus broadwayi
GTATATCTAGAAGGCAACCCCTCCTAGAAGTTCAGTTTAGTGTCTGGGGTTTGAATTATGCAGTGTGTTAGCGAGATAGACGATTCTGACCGTTACAATATATATATATATATATATATGCTTTTGATGAATGAAATCAGTTAAACTTTTACTCCACCTGGCCAATAAGGAAATTTGACAGCTAAGCAGTATCCATAAAATTATAATGATATGAATTTTGTTAATTTTTTAGATAAAAATATTTATTTGATTAAGAATTATGTTTTAAGTCACAGAGCTAAATATGTCTGGGGGATACTTGGGATGATTATAATATGGAATTAATTTCAGCTGTTCAAAATTCATTTGAAATTATTCCTGATGATACTCATATTGCTGATAAAATTATCAAGAAAATTAATTGTCATAAATTTTATGTGATTCCACATCAAAATTCATGGGAACTGGCCATTTTGGAATTTAAGTAGAAGTTGGAAAATGGTAATATGATTTGTTTGAAAGAAGATAAAAGGCTGTGGATGTGTTTGATGATGAAATGTCAGTATATTAAGAAAGTGAAAGTGCAAATGAATAAACTTGATTTTTTTTTGATTGAAGAATACGATAAAGATAGTCAGAAAATAAAATTTATTAGCAATGTTTAAAAAAAGCTAAGAATAAATCCTTAAGTAATAAAGTGTACTATAAGATATATCCTTCCTGCCCAGTATGTCCTCATATTTTTGCAAATATAAAATTACTTAAAGATGGTATTTTTGTGAACTATGAATATTGATTTTGGTGATTCATTTATATATTAAAATTTCTAAATGTACTAATAAGCTATTACAAGAGTATTTAGGATTTGGGGAAAATACTATTCCTTTATCTTTTGATTTTGTAGATAGAATTCAAAATATAGTAATTAATAAGAGTGATGTTATTGCTTCATTAGATGTAACAGAAATGTATGGTTCTATTAATATAATGGATTCCATAAAAAAAATTAAACATGCATTAAAATGTAAAGGTGCTTGCAAATATGTGATAAAATTTGTTATTGATTCCTTAAAATTCTTTGATGATAACATCGTTGCTTCTTTTGAAGGTGGATACTATAAAATGGCTAAAGGTGCCCTATGGGTCTGACTGAGATTTCAGTTTTGCTTTGTCTACATATGAAAGTAGTATTTTAGATATGTGTACTTTTAAAGACATTAAAATTTACAAAAGTCATACTAGTACTATAAATTTACTTGTAGAGCAGTTAAATAATTTGAATGGCTTAAAAAGAATAGGACAAAATTATTAAGTATTTGGATATAATTATTACAAGAGATAATAGTATTTTAAGTTCTAAATTAATAATCAAATTATTGCAAAATAGGGGATATATAAATTGTAAATCAAAAGTACCAATTATGAGTAAGATGGAAAGTTTTAGATTTTTTTTGTTTCATAATGAAAAATTATGTCACTAGCAGTGTGATAAATATATTGAAAGATCTGCCAAGAAATTGATTGAGTTTATTATAAGATTGAACAGATTAACAATAGTTTACATCAATTTAAAAAGAGTTATAATGATTTAAGAAAGATGAATATTAATAATAAAAATGATTATGTATTCCATATATTTCAAATGCTGAAATGAATTTTTTAAGTGTATATATATATATATATATATATATATATATATATATATATATATACATATATATATATATATATATATATATATAAGGATGTGTTTAATGTTTCATTTTGTGTTACAAATAACGTTAATAAGTTAGTGAATAATTCTAAAAATGTCATGCCTATCAAGCAAAAAAGTAATATAGTGTATCATTTTTTAAGGATGTATGTTATTATATATAGGTGAAATGATGCAATACTGAAAAAAAGATTAAAGGAGCATAAATTGTTGTAAAAGTATGTGAAAAGTAAAGGAATAATAATTTAATGACTGTTTCAGTTTTCTTGGATCATGAAAGGACTTGTAAATGTAAATTTAAGTTTCAAATTGAAAGTGTAAAGATTCTTCATGAAGAAAGAAATTATAATGGAAGAAAAAATAAGGAGGCAATTTTAATAAATAGAAATCAAATGAATATAATTAATAGACAAGCTGCTTATGTTAAAATTCGGGAATCATGGGATTTGAATCGATGATGTTTGCTTTCATTATGTTTTTGCATTTAACGGCAGTTAAGGAGCATTAAGGAATTAACACAAAGTACTTCTTCAGATTAAAAGACTGTATATAGTAGTTAATTAACATTATATTTATTATTTTTATTGTTATTACAATAGTTTTTAATTAATGGACATTTTATTTGTATTATATATATATATATATATATAATACAAATAATGATTGCCTATATATATATATATATATATATATATATATATATATATATATATATATATTAGGCAATCATTATCAAGGTTCTATTTTTTGTAAGCACATATTTATAAGATTCTATTTTCACAAAATAATTTTATATCATTATTTCATAAGTTAAAAATATATATTTGATTCAACCTATTAAAATGATTGATAACCATTAATAAGTTTATTAAAAATGATTGTTATGAATAATATACTTATTAAAAATAGTTTCAATAATGTACATCTTAGGAAATAATGATATATGACATTTGAAGGGTACCCAGCTTGTTCTAATTGAAAAGACTTAGATATCAGGTGAAGTATAATAATTTTTTTAAATATCTGCAACAAAATGTTTCAAACGAAAGATATATTAGCTGTAATATATATAATTGAATAAAAGTTCACAGTGATTTTCAAAGTTTTGTCTAATTCTCATCTGACAAATGTGTTAGTATCTATGACTGAATGATGTCCTCTGAGTAACCATAGATCAACATATTTTGAAGGATCGAAAAGAAAAGTATCAAAGGTGGTTAACGAGTTTGATGAAAAAAAGTGTAAAACTGTTTTGATCTTCAACAAAGATCTTATTGGAGTAAGAATTAGAATCATTTGCAAAAACCCACATTCACATTGACTTGAAGAAATGGAAATAGAACTCAGAGCATATATCAAAAATAATAGTTTTTCAGGATATGTCTTTTCAAGAACCGAAATCCACAAATCATTTCTCTTTTGTTAGTTGTAGTCTGATTGACATATTTTTAATTTCCATCTCTCAAATGTCAATTTAATATCAATATCTTCAGTCCAATATTTTTGGTCAAGTATGAAAACCCAATGTGCAAACTCAACATCTTTGCTATCTAGAATTCTTTTTTCATGTGACTCTATCAATGTGATGTAAAATGTTTTGGGGTCAATAAGAGGTTCATTTTTAAAACTTTTGCCTGAAGTGAAACTTCACAAAAACACAGATCATGCAGAGCATTGACAACACATTTTAAAAAGGGTCTGAAATTGTTTTCATTCTTCAAAAACTTGAACAAATGCATTTGTTTTTCAATTTGCAATCTAAAGGTTAACATTGCGATCTTGCAGGTCCAAACTTAGTTCTGAAATTTCTTGGAGGGCACCCCACATCAACACTAAATCCAATAAAAAGACTGTAGATGTTATTTTTTTAAGCCATCATAAGTACATTTATCATTTTTTAAGATCATTGATTGCTTCTACAAAATGATGCACAAGAGATTCAAATTACTCCACATAGTTGAAACGGATGAAAAACAAGATATCATCCATCTACTACTTAAAAACTCTTCCAATCTTTAGCAGCTCAATGCCTAGTAATCCTGTACATTTATATTACTCTATTAACTTTCAGTGATTCATGGAATAAAACAAAGTTTATCAATAAATGATTTGAATCTATTGATTCCTGATATTTTCTTTACAACATCACTTACTGATAATTTTTGTCTATGATTAGCACCATAACAAAGTATAATGGAAGGTCTGACATTTTTGTGTCAGCAATTCTTTGAGTCCACTTTTACATTCTAACATCACAGTAGCCTTAATGCTATTGAAATTAAATAGTTTTTAAAATATTCATCTGTCATCCCATAAAATTCAAGATATTGGAAGAAGGATTCAAATATTTATTTTGTTTTCGAGTTCAATAAAGTCTACAAATAAATTAATCAGTGAATTCATTTCAACACTTTTGATATTGCATCGAACAAATACAATAAGGGTGTTTTTTGCTCACTGTAGTTAATTCATTAATTATCAAAAGAATTATATTTTTTGATTGAACAATTTCTTTAAATACATTTTTTTCTCATTTCATCATTTATACGATTATTTAATATTAATGCTTGTGCTTGTTGAATAAAAACTATGATCCATTTCAATTCCATTCAGTTCTTGCAGATGAGTTTCATTTTTAAAAGTAGAGAATAATTGATTTGCCTTGGCTACTTTATATGCAGTTCAAATTTTTTTTACTGATATTATTTTTTATGAGATAATGATTTTAAAATAAATGTTTTCAATATACTTTTTTCTGCTTCAGAAATAATTTTAACACTATTTTGTGTACAACAGATTCTTTATGTTCAAATTTTTTTTTTTTTGAAGTGAGCTCAATTATAACTCCTTGTTGTTCTCAGAATATGGAGGTGATTTTATTAATGGCCATTCTCTGGAAGGTTTCATTCCCATTATAGCTTCGGTTCCAAAAGTTCTAACGATTTTGCAAGGTGTGCAGTCATGTTTCATTTTATGCATGTTCAAACATTCATTTTTAGCAAAAGTTTTTTTGATCAATGATCAGCAATCCAGCCAATTATTTTGAATTCAGCATTGCATCTCAAGATCCACTTGAGATGCATTGGATAACTTGCAACAATATTTTCTGTCATTGTTTTGGATTTTTTATTAGTGAGACTGATGGTAGAGAAGAAATTGGAAATGTTTTTATTTTTAAACTTGGGATAAACTTTTACACTAAAAAATAAAGTAAAAATAACTATTTCAAATTTATCTAAAAATAAAGAAATTAAATATTCCACACATTGTTCTTCACAACACAGGTACATTCAATCACAAACGTCAGACATTACTAGCTGCACATGTGTTGCTGTAATCAGTCATTGATAATGAGTGACCATTGGGGATGTAGTCGAATCCACTTCTTAAGCCACATCAAAGTGCCAATTTTGAATCCATCCAAATTTTATCTGATTCTTAAAACACCATATTTTTTATTTGTTCTAATTATATAAATATAAATTGTAATTATGCACCTATGATACCGTTTTATCTAATTACATTTGAAACATTAAAAATACACTTAAAAAGGTGCAACAATGCCATTACATCATGTTACATGACAAATATATATATATATATATATATATATATGTCTGTACTGTTACATATATATATATATATATATATTGTAACAGTACAGACATGGGATGATGGAAAAATATCATTATCTGAAAATAAATAAAATGAATATTAGCAAAGTATTGGCATTCAGAGTTAGAAATAAATAATAAACAAATTATAAACATTACATTATATATTATATACATCACCAGCATTAATCATTAAGAATATAAACAGTCATCCTATGTTACTGGAATTAAAAAAGTTACTCTATAAAATCTAAGCTACAGGCATAATATAAAAGCAATAATCTGCATGCATATATTTAAGTGCTAAAATTACAATAATACACATTAAACATTCTGATATCAAGATGTTGAGCATGCGGACTATTAAAAAATTACTAATTATTATAAAGTGAATGTACTTTAAATATGTTTTTTTTTACTTTTGCACTATCCAAATTATTATACAGATAATAATGTGGATCTCCAAATACAAGAACATATCCGAACATACACAGGGCAATTATAGTCTTTATGCAAATGACAAAATCTGACTGATCATGAACCAAACCCAGGAACTATCTTAATTTAAAAAGTCAAGTACACAGCAACATCCATCAAATCTTTATAATCATAACAGATTGCATCAATATATTAAAGCATAGCAATGACCATTCAAATACTTTCACACATCTAACAATAGGCACATAATTTTGATAATTAAAAAAAAATCTTTTATTTTTTCTTTTGACAAATATATAAGCATTTATGCTTTCTCATTATTACATATTAACATTTTTTTTTAAAACTTCAATGGTTTCTTATGGGTCAAAATCATTTTTTTAAAAAAAAAAATAGTGTAACTGATAAAAATCTCTATCAAACATACTACGAACATATAAATAAAGCAAAATAAATAAACAATAAAACATTACACATTGTCTCTTGGGTTGAGTTCCTTGGAGGCTCAGTCTGAAGATTTTGATACTATTTGTTCACAAACACCAATTACCATTTTAGTCCACTGTCTTGAAAAACATAATATAGATGCACAAAAATTCTTTAACTGAAGAAGTAGCTACATTTATCATGATAATTACATTGTTAAAAATTAGTCCTGCAGATTACTTTCATTTTTTAAATACCTTTCTTTCCCGGTTTGAATTCAGATGCTTGGTTTCACATTTTAGTTTCTTTAAGTGTCATCTTTTTTTTCTTGGTTCTTTTAGTTTCTTTTAGAAGGAAAAAAAAATTCGAATGAAAGAATATTCTAGATGCTTTTTCCTTCTTTTTTATTATATTCTTAGGTTGAAGTCATAATAAAAAAAATTTACTAATAAGACTGACAAGTAATTCACTAACTTTATATTAAAGTCTGATCGTTCCTTGGAGTTTTATTAACTAAGCCATGGATACAATATTGTTTTTGAAATGTCTTCTTTAAATGAACTGTTAAACACCACATAGAAATATTGAGATTCTGATTACAAACTTTCTGTTATGAGCTATTTTTCCCATAATTGATTTTGGAGAGAGAAAATTATACATCATTTATAATTGAATTAGCACTTCATCATTAAATAATAAACATACACTTCTTAACAAGTTGAGCCAAGTTCTGTCTTTCAGAAAGAAAACCATCAGAGAAGATGGTCAGATATTGAATTAACAAGCCCCCTCCCCTTCACTTTCTTTTAGCTTTTATAAGGGAGAAAAAACACCTGTAAGTTTCCCTTTTTCCATGCTTTGTTTCTTCTAATTTACAATTCTCTCTCCAACATCAACGTTTGACCCCATCTGTTAAATGTTGATTTTGGTTTACTGCCTTCAGATCCAATTTTGTTTTAATTTCTTCTTTCTTAACACATTTTTACACTGCTTTTGATTTATGAAAACCATTCAAAAAAAATATAGAATTACTGGTATTTTATAAAACTGACATTATATAAATAATTTTCTTGATTTAAACCTAAATCAAATCTAAAACTGAAAACAATAACCAATTCCTGTAAAATCCATATAAAATAAATTCATTTTACATTATACTGTTAAATAATCCAGAGTACAATATGTAAATTTCTATGAAGAAAAAAATATATATGCATCATATACACACATACTCACAATACTAAATAGAGAACTGCTTGTACGTATTCATATTAGTTCAAAATATCTTTTATTCACATTAGTACAAAATATCCTAATTTCTTAAAATTTTAAACCTATTTTTATGCAAAGAACTGTCAAACACATGCTATCTATAACAATTCAATTTCAACTTGTACCAACATTTCTATTCATAAATATTGCGATTCGCCAAGACTCTTTCTTTTAGACATATAAATCAACATTTTTAAAGTACTTTAGTGTGCCACAATAATCAATCCCTCTTCCCTCTACATAATGCTAGCTATAATTTTAAATAAAGGACACACAGATCTCTCTTTATATGTTAAATTTAATCCACACAGTTATTAATCTTTCTAAATAAAGCCTTTCAACTTTTCTTTAAATTTTTTTTTATTGGGAAACAGTTAAGAAACTAACCCTACTATTTATTTTCCAATCATTAGTTTCTTTACAAAAGAAACTAAAGGTTACTATATATATATATGAAGATAAAAGACTTATTTTTCAGGTTCATCTGTGTTAAAAAATTTAAATATTGCATCAATAAGCGAGATGAAACTTGCAAACATCCTCCTATTTCGAAAGATTTTTTTAAACAACATTCTTAATATAACATTTTTCTATTGGTGGAACTTTAACATTTTTTCCAAATCAGTGATTGCAGTACCTCAATAACCATCTTTCTACTTTTTATTACCCAGTAGATGACTTCTGTGATTAAGTCAAAATGTTGGTATATCAATATTTAAATTTTTTAACACGGATGAACCCGCAAAATATGTGTTATATATATCCAGTGAAAAAGATGTCCAGAAATGATTAAATGGAAATAATAACATATTTACTATTTAAAAAAAAATGTGTTTAATTATATATGCAAATTAAATGTTATTAAAATAAGAAAGAAAAAATAAAATAAAAAGTTAAACAAAAAGAAAATTTAAAAAGAAAAAAAAAAGAAAATGATCAAAACTGTAAAAAAAATTGTACTTTGGTATAAAACAAATAAAGAAAAAGTTACACGTAATTATTTTATTCAATAAAGAGATTATTCATTTGAATTTTTGAATAGGAAATCTAGCAGCAATAACAATAATATTATGTATGAGATAATGACATTAATAAACAATAATATTTAAACTAAAAAAAACAAAAAAAAACAGAAAATGTTTAATTAAAACAAATGGTAAAAACAACAAAAACCTTTCATTATCTTGCTGGTCATTCTCAAGTCGTAGGAACTCTACAGGCATTGTTTCATTTTTACAATCAACGGTAGAAAAGATCACTATTTTTGGTAGATCAGGTACATATTTGAAAGATCCAATTAATATCCATAAAAGAAAAACTAAAGCAGTTGCAGACCCACATAAAGATCCCTATATATAAATACAATTAATTAATAAATAAATATTGCCTTGACAACAGGTTGAGATTATTGATTGTTTTTGATATTTTTATTGTTTAAGTGTTGACAGCTTTCATATATTTATATTTATAAATCCATCTTGCTCTGAAGATTATTAGCTTTATTATCTAGTAATATATAATTGGAATTCAGTTTGCATAATTACATTGTGAAAGTTAGAATTGACTATTTGATAGTCTGCTTTCAGATAGTTATATTTACCTCTTTAATGAAATTTATTTAAACTAATTTAAATTAATAATTTCACTCTTTATAGTCAAGTTACAATCTTTATTGTCAACATAAATGTATTAGTCCTTAGACAAAAATGGATTTCACACATATACATATATATTACAAAGTTAACGGATGTTCCAGGTAGAAATAATTAGTATGTGGAGTTTTCCGTTTATAAATATTTAATTAAAAAACTTCTAGAATAGTAGTCAATCAAGGTTGACTGTCCAAAGCTGATATATATATATATATATATTGTAGCCTTCTCCTAGATTGCTGCAATCATAAAGGAATCACACCACATGTTTTAGGCGCTATAATCTCCCCTGTAGCCTTCACGTTAATCTAACTAGTCCAATTTACACGTTTGGAAACCATATCTTTCTCTGTAACCTTCCTAGCTATAACTAATCTAGAACATATGCCTAAAATAAATAATAAACTAAAGAGATGATTTCTTTATTAACTAAGCTTGCATGAAACTATAAACTTAGAGAAGATCACAAGGTGATTAATAACTTGTGGTCATACGAGCCTCAAAATCCACAAATAAGCAAACAAACAAAAGGTTATGAATTAAGCTTAATATTTGTCTAACCAATAAGTAAATAATAATTAGATTGATGGAATGAATATGAAATGAAAATATAAATTAGGCAATAAGTAAATTAGAATGTAGATGATGGAATGGATAATGAAAATAAATAAAAATTAAATGATACAATGAAATAAGTCTGAGATAAAAAGAAAAGAATAAATATGTGTCAGAATAATGAATGATTAAGATGATGGTAGAATAAGAGTTAATAGATGATTAAGATGATAATGGAATAAGAGTTAATGAATGGTGGGTTAACTAGGATAATGAATTAAGATGAAAGAAAAATAGAGAAAATTGAAATGACAGATGAGAAGAATGATGATGATGAAAGATGATGTCCAGAACTCTAAATTTGATATTGACTTAAATAATAATGAAACAATTAAATCATATATGGATTTCAAGCTTAGCAAAACCAGAATATTCACCATAAAGTCAAAACAAGCTATACATTTCCAATAAAGAAGCAATTGATACTTTAAAGTTTGGTTGACTTTGACAAAACAGTGAAGGTACATAACTCCAATCCAACTATAATAAACAACTAACTATAAAATTTATTATAAACTTAGATTCCATATTACAAATTAATATAATTTATTCTTCTCAGGGTTTCTATTACTTAAAGACTATTATACAAGATATACTTGGGTCAGTGAAAGGGATTTTGCCACTAACCAACTATAATGCACCAAATGATTCTTGGTATAATATTAAATTACCAAACATATTTAGTACTTTCAGAGAAACTTTATAAATTCCTTAACTATGATAAACCTTAAGTTTCTATAAGCAAGAATAATTTTCAATAATTAAACAATAACTTATTAATGTCTTTCTCTCAAATAAGTAATAACAATGTGATCAAGATCAGTGTATGATAGATCTGTGGGTTCAAATAAACTGATTAAACCAATGTTAAGTGTTTAATCTTTTAGTATATCACTGAAAATAATACATACTTGGTTAATAATATTTTGATTATTAAATAATGTTGCCCTAGATATAATCCTAACTTATAGGGCGTAATGAAATTATTATGATATACCTACATATAGTGACTGTTGCAATATTGATCGATGATTTTCATATATAATCATAGGATATGTCGATAGCAATAACAATAATAATGTGTGTGTGTTGATTAGATAAGACCACTGACAACTAAATAAATTTAACACCACAATATTTATTTACATTATGCACAAGTCTCTTTCAGACACATTACATGAAACGAGATAAAACCATTAATTAAAATCAGGGAGAGAACTTCATTGTGTATTAAATAATGACAAACTAATATAGTGATAATCATAGTATCACTATTATTTTGCACTATATTTTATTGTTATGCTATCTTATAGAATAAGATAGTTACATTATTGAAGCTAACTTAGTACTTAACTGACAAAACAAAATGTATTCAGATCTTTGGGATACACAATCTTTTAAATCTAATCATTGAGTTATAATTTAGCATATTAAACTGTAGCTATTTAATATATATTTGAATGTGATAAGGGCAATTATCATATACAGCACAATTACTAATTTATTATATTTTAATATGAAAAGATTCATTATATGGATGTGGGACAGACATCATAAGTTAAATGCACATATGACACCAAAACATTGACCATATCAACCACCTAATCATTTAATAATTAAATGATATTACTGATCCATTGGCGAATCACCACTTGATAAAGATAAATCCACATTGTCCATGCACATCCCTTGCTCTTTTATGTAGAAGTTCTACAAACACTAATAAGTTTATCTGTTTATAAACTGATGATGATTACACAACATCATAAAGACACTATTCCAATTAGACAAACACTATAGATGGACCAGTGTCCTGTAATCTAACTTTATTTTATCCTTGCCATTTAATTTTGAATTACTAAGCTTCACTATACAGGGTGAAAAACTAACTCCAAAACTTCATGAGGGACCTAACAATAAAGGAAAGCTCTATAACACAACATTATAGTTGCATAAGAAAACAAACAACATAATAGTTGAATAATAATATGGCCAATTCTAGTACCTTCATCAGTATAAAAGTGCAGGCAGTGCCTCATCATGGAAAAATAGAATTCAGATCATGGGAATCATCCTCTCTTGGGATTAACTATGCTCTAAGCACTAACTCTTAACCAGCCTCAACAATATCATGCTCTCATATTAATCAACAATGGGGAATTCTCCATCATCTCATGTACAATATTAATAGTACTATATCTAATGCTCTTATATGTAGCAAAGGCTCATCAGCTAAAAGCTATCACAAATTCTGATCACTAAAATAGCAAGGTAAAACAACACTAAGAATATAAGTGGAAACATAAATCTTCCATTTCACATTGCAGAAACTGTTAATGTTTTATAAACAAACCATCAATATATCAGTAAAATGGCCCTTAATTATTTTAAAATAATAATTATACTCTTTATTCTAGCAAGCCATGCACATGTAAACAATAAAGATTCCTCCATTTTGTATTTAAAGTGGACATTTTTATTCATAGACAGATTAAGAAATGAAAAATGCTTATTAAATTATTCCATATAATAGAACAATTGTGTCATGAGGTGTATAATTTGGATAAGTTCGGGTCTGTTTATTCCCCATTGAATATAATATTAATGTTTATTTTAACAGTGTGAGGGATAAATATTTCTCCCTCTTCCCAGATACATGAGATTTAATATTACATTTTCCCTTAAGAGGGAAAATAAAATAAAATTTATGTGTATGAGATGTATATATTTCTTTATGCATCTCCACATCCTTACTAAGTACATTTTATAGCATCATAAAATATATAAAATATAATATAAAAAAACTAATCCTTGAATAACACATGAGTAAGAAAAAAAATGTACTACAATATTATATATATATATATAATATATGTAGTATATTTATATATATATATATATATATATATATATATCAATAACAATGATAAACAAACATTCTTTTCCATTAGATTTTATCATAGTTGTCCCAGTTTGATCCGATCTTATGAGCAAAATAATAAGAAGATGGATATTATAAGCAACTATTCCTAAGGACATATATATGTTGACTATCCTGTTTCATAGTAGCATATTCAGACCATATTTAAAACACTTTTTAAAGGCACAAAAATATTTTATTAGTTTCCATACAAATGTAAACATAACAAGGCAATATTTAAAACATTTTCAAAGGCAATACTACTAAAAAAGTTTATCAAGATCCACAAACGCATTCTTTTAAAATCCTAGATTGATTGATGTATTTGATGTCATCCTAGTGAGATAATATTTAACAATTTGAGAATAAGACAATTAAATAGATTGAAAAATATTTATTGATTTGTTATCCTGCTTTTCTATCTGCATGAAGATATCTATTATGATTTTAAATGATTTGGGTGATTTTAGAGCAACTGAGAATATTATTACTTTATATGTTACATAATCAAGAAAAATAAATAAATACTTACTTATTCACTTCCATCAGACAATAGGTATTTAATAATGTTAACAGAATAGACTTAATATTAAGCAGTCATCAATAAAATATGCTTGGCCTTAATAATTTGTCATTTTCTATTTTAACAACTAAGCCATTCACAGTGAAATTATTAGGGCAGACGAGTTCTTTACCCAATGAAAACATGAAACAATTTATGCATTTTTCTTTTAAAATTAATTGCTTTATATGTTTTAAATATACCTTTTTAATTTATTTAATCTCTCCTGAAACTTTCCTTTAAAATAATTTTGAATTATTTTCACTGAGAAGATAATTTGTAAACAAATATTTTTTTCTCTGCTTAATGCTTAAGAATGGCATGAAAATCAAAAAATTCTTTAATCCTTTTTCTCTTTCATCTAAATAATTTTAGTGTTATTATTAGCTCTGACCATTTATTAAAATAAATGGTATTTGTAAACTATTCACTGTACAGCCTGTGTTGATGCTGTTTCTGTGTAAAAACACAGAATTATACCACTTTCATGGCCAAACCTATGGCTAATATATGAGTGATCATTAATATATGAGTAGATCGTATGCAGTGGTTATAATACGCAGCCAATTCTTCCGCGTTCAATAACACTACATCTACTAACAATACTATGATTGTATAGTTTGCCATTGATTTCATTGCAGGTTGAATTCCTATGCATATTGAGAGAATTTGTATTGTCACTAGTATTTAAGATGAGAGTGTGAGCATTATCATTTTTTTCAAGTCTTTATTTATTTATGTTTATGATTTTATGAATTTACCAACTGAAATATTTTTGCAGACTAGTAATTATCAGCGTATTGTTTATGTTTGTGTAAAGTTTTTTTTTTTGCTAATTTTTTTTTTTGTAAATAAAGTAAAAAAAATGTCAATCTCTGGCAGACCATTGTAGTTGTTTGTGAAAAAATACTGTTTTTGTCATGACTCGGATGAGAGTTTAAAAAGAATAACAAAATGTCTTCCATGTTATTAAAATTGTGGGACGTTCCAAACAGAGAAAGTGAGGCAGTTGTGTTTCTGCAAGCCCAAAACATCCTGCCACATGCCATTACATGTGAATGTGGAAAATCTATGAAACTCACACAGCGGACTTGGCAGTTTGTATGCTACGTGTGTGCCTGCAGGTGAACAGTGTCTATTCGCAAGGGTATGTGGTTCAAAGGCTCGAAAATGTGTTTTGTGAAAGTGTTGCATCTCATCTATTTATGGAGTAGAGAACAAGTTAGCATTGGGCATGCCAGAGACGACCTGCAACTGTCCAAACCTGCAGTCATTCACTGGACCAATGCTTTGAGAGAACTCTGTGCTCTGAGCCTGTTGTCCTGCCCTTGCTGCCAAGTAGACGGACCTGGACTCATCATGGAGGTGGATGAGATGCTTTTCTCCTGGCAAAAGAACAATCAGGGAAGGATCCTTCCACAGCAGTGGATCTTCAGAGGCGTATGTCAGGAGACAGGTGACTGTTTTGCAACTGCTGTCCCCTGTCACTCAGCAGACACCCTGCTCAATGCTATTCATGAGAACATCAAGTCCAGATCTATCATCTACTCAGACTGTTGGAAGGGTTATAGGACTACTGATCTTAAGGCAGCAGGCTTTACACATGTCACTGTTAATCATTGATACAATTTCGTGGACCCCCCAACAGGAGCTCACACTCAGACCATCGAGAGGTTTTGGGGTCTACTTAAGTGGCAAAATAAGAAACACCATGGCACAGACACCAATACCTCCAAAATTATTTAGCTGAATTCATTTGGAGGTGTCTTCACAAAGACGAGGACATTTTCCAAGCAATTTTGAATGAAATGACTGTACACCCTCAGTAACAAGTTGTACAACTTTTTAAAATGTTGAAACATTCATTACAGTTGATTTAGTTTAGTCATAGATGGTTAATAAATTTATTTTCTGGAAAGAATTTGTGTTTTGTTTGCGATTATTTGGATCTGTAAATCATATAATTAATACCCAGAATGACAGTGTTAAAAAGGGGTGGCGGAGTTTGTTGGACATCTCTTGATTGATTGTTTCTTTTTTGTGTGTGTAAAAAATACTTCTTCTCTTGACATATCTATTTGTCTCATTTAGAAGCAAAAATATGTTTTTTGTTGTTGTTGTTCTAAATCAATAATCAGCATGTTAAGTATATTTTAAAAATGAACCCAACTTCATTTTTGTTGTTAAAAAAAAGAAAAAAAAAGTACCGATGTTTTATTTGTTATGAAGACAAAAAATCTTTAACAAACTTGTACGACTCTTAAAAAAGATAAATAAATAAATCCACCAAATGTAACAAAACTGGTTAATATACATATTTTTTTGGTTAAAAAAACAATACCGCGATTGACTTTTTTGTTTTTGACATTTTATTTATTATTAAAAAAAAACCCGCCGTCAAAAAAAACAACACTGTATTTATAAATCTAAGAGAAAAAAGAAGTCCCATTTTATTTATTATTATTAAAAAAACAAAAATACAAAACCCCATTTTATTTGTTATAATTAAAAAAAACAAATCAAAACTCTGTTTTATTTGTTATTATTAAAAAAACAAAAAAAATCAAAACCCGCCACCCCAAAAAAAACCCGTATTTATAAATGTAAGATAAAATACCAAACAATTCTTTTCATTTATAAGCAAATATGGACATCTGAGGCGGAGTTTGTTGGACAGTTTGAATTTTTTTGGCTAAATCAATCAACAGCAACCTCAGTCATTTTTAACAAATTCAAAAAGAAAGTGTCGATTATAATTTTAAATAACAAAAAAAAAGTCGTATGTAAAGCAAATTGTGTATATTTGAAATATTCCCCCCCAAAAAAATTAAAACTGTCCCTTATAGTTTGAAATGTATTGAATCCAAAACAAAAAAACAAGACGTCTGTAAAAAAGAAACAGTAAATTTAGAATGAAACCCCCCCAATAAAGGTGTATGTCAAAAATTATGTCCAAAACAAACAACAACAATATATAAAAAAGAAAAAAATTACAGCCGTATGTCAAAATACAATCTATTAGATAAAAAAAATCTAGCGGTCCGGTAATGTTATAACGCTCTGTTTTTAACTAGAAACAATGCCACCAAAGACTGCACAGTTAATAGTTTACTAATACCAAATAAATAATACAATAATAGTTGCTTACATTTTCTGTTCCTGTTTTTCCTTCCAAATAGTACTTGTTTAGGCAAATGTTTATCCAAATAGGGATCACTCCAGTTTCCTCAGCATGCAAAATCAAGAATTATATGATTGATGAAAAGTAGTCAGAAATGCTACAGATTAATTTCATATAATCCCAAAATTTTATTCAAACTAATTTTCGAGATTATTATTTTTCAGCTTACTACGTTTATTATTTTTTTTTATATGTGGAGAGTTAAAGTCTTGTTATGATTTTTTTTCTAAGTAGTCCCCCAAGATTACAAACTTGTTCTAGTATTTATTATTTGTGTTATAATCCCTGATTGGTCCTAAATGATCAAATCACTGTATATGTACATAAATATTTTAATCCCTCTAGTGACAGAAATCTAGACTGTTATTCCAATTTAAATTAAATTACAATGTATTTAAAGGTCGTTTATAAATAAAATTTAGAGGGGTTCCCCTCTTTTCTTCCATAGTGTAAGCTTGTGGTTAAAACACCTGTAGAGGTCCCTACTATCACATTTTATACACATATTATCGAGGTTATAGCCTCAGTAAATATTACTTAAGAATTATAAACAGTAATTTTGGTTGTTTATTTTTAATTACTGTTTACTAATAATAATAAAGTGTTTAATATTTTCTTACTTTCAAATTGGTTTAATACTATAAAATATTATATTGAAATAGCTGCCACTCAAACCTATGATAAAATGTTTATAAGATTTATATTCACTTTATCAGATCTTCCAGTGTCTCATAGTCAAGATCATCATCACTTTCAAGATATTTCTTAGTGAGCTTTTGCTTGGTTGGAAAATTATAATCTACAAGCATTTCACTCTATAACTAGTTTCTACACACTGATTTTCAATATTTAAACAAATTATATATATATATATATATATATATAATAACTGTATGTATATATATATATATATATATATATATATATATATACATACATACAGTTATTAAAATGTTATATTGGTTTACTTTAATGATTCAACATTGGCTAAGAAAAGGTTTATTCCATATGATAATTTTGTTAACTGTAGCTGAGGGCACTTTTGGCTTGTAAAGCCAAATTCATAGCATAAATTGGACTTCATCAGCCAAAAGCTTGCTCAGTTTTACAGTTAAAAAAATTAGTATATAGTTAGCCATTTTTTGAAATGTTAACATATGAATCTGGCTTTCCAAAAGTTCACTCACCTACAATTAACAAAAATAACATACAGAATAAACCTTTACTTAGCCAATGTTTGAAATATCAAAGCAAACCAATTATAAATAAAATAAAGAAAAGATAATCTGAATAAAATGTCATATGTTTGTGAGAATATTTTGATTTGCAAATATATATACCTAGATCTTGTTTTATGGGGATTTTTAATGCGATTTTGAAGTTATGCAATTCATGCTTCTTAATATCTTTTTATGCAGTTTTCTTTTATGCAGAAGGAATTTCACATTTCACTTAAAATCAGGATTTCCCCATTTTATATACACACATATTTTACATACATTAAATGACTATTGGAAAAAGATTTGGCAATAAATTTAGATACTGTAGAAGATTTAGAAAAATATAATGAAACAAAATTGGAACCTGTTCATTTCACAGCAAAAATGATTCGAGAAAGTCCTCAACTTTCTAATCAATTGGACAATCATTTTATTGTTAAAGACACAAATTATGAATGAGCTCTTAAATTCCAATTAGAGCTAAATAGTTGTATGTCTGGATATCGTGAGCTTCATAAACAATTAGTAAAATCATCTCAAAGCTTAATCACCGATTACATTGTCGATGGAAAACCATTAATGTTTAGACTGAAAAATTTTTTATTGGCTGAGTGAATTAAAGTTTTAAACTTTTGATTGGTTCAATTATAGAATCAGTAATAAAAATATATTCATCTTTAATATTAGATTCATTTGTAAAAAGCAAATTAATAATTTGTCAGATTATGAAAGTGAATGAAAGTTTTTTCAAAAGTAAATTTCTATTTATAATTATAAAAATATTCTATAGCAGAGAACCTAAAAAGAATGTTCATAACCTATTAGAAAATGCTGCGTACATTATTGATTTCTTTCTCAATTTACATTTGTGTAAAAGTAAAGAATTTTTATTAAAATCCTAACTATTTTTTTAAAATAATTATATTTTCAACATATTTTATCAAAATAATTTATAATATATAAAAAAATACAGAAAAAATACTCTAAAATACACATCTTCCTTTTGAATGTCAAATGCTCCCTTTTGTTCAAAATGAGCAGCAACAAATCAGTGCCTTATGGTACATTTGATGCTTTAAAGAGACCATAAATTCGCTACAATAATGACAGTTTTAGAGTGGGTTGAAGCCATGAATGAAAATTTTCAGTTGATGCACTTATTAAACACAGTACGAGACTGAAGTTAGTGCTAATTCTATTTCCTCTTGTGATGAATCTGATTTCTTATCAGTTCTCAAACATATCTGCATATTGTCAAATAGCAATAATGATTAAAATATGTTTGAAAAAATGTAAAATAAATTACACATAAAAACTTATTGTTTTGAATAAAATTAAATAGTTAATGAAAAAAGTAAAAAAAGTTTGTCTTGTATCAATTTTTTTTTCAAATATTTTAACTTTTTTATTAGCCATACTTTATTTCCTTATTTTTTTAATGCAATTTTTAAAGAAATTTTAAGTTGTTGCTTTGCTTTTATGTGATTTTCGAAAATTATAAAATATATCCCACATTTTTCAATGTAAATTAAATTTGTGTGATTTCTTTTATGGGTGTTTTTTTGTGGAACCTATCTATCACATACAACGAGACTCAAATGTATTTGAAAAAAAAACCCACATACACACAGGTGTTATTACTCTAATCTTTTCTTTTATAATAATGTTATTAGTAAAGTGGTGAAAAAATGTATTGTATTGTTTTGAAAATAATATTTACAATTATTACCTTTATATTCGACCACGGAAATAATATAGCCAATGAAAATGCTCCAATTAACAGTCCACCAAATAGAGAAGTTATAGTTACAAAACCCTTCATTTACATATATATACGACATAGAATTATAAATCAGATATAAATCTTTGATATATATATATATATATATATGTGTGTGTGTGTGCGCGCGCACGCACATAATTATTCAGCGTAATAAATTTAATACATCAATTTAAAATTAAATCACAAATTTATTACAAATGGTTTTTTTACCAAAGCAATACATCACAAAAGAAATGTATATATTATCTTTATAGAATTCCAATTTAAATTTTAATACCTTTATTATTTAAAAAAATGTTAATCAAGTTATAGTAATGCATCTTTATCAAAAGAGATTTTTTAAATTTTTTTCTCATTTTCATTCTTCTCAAAGAAAAAATTTATACAACTTTAGTTTGTACAAACAATTTTATGGTCTGTATTTCTTTCATGATTACATAATGAAAAACTAAAATGTTTATTTTTTATTAACTTTTATAAGCTTCCACTCTTTCATTTAAGCTCACATTACTTTGAGTTTAATTGAAAAGAAAAACTGTAGGCAGTTAAACAGGAAAATTTGTACAGATTGCATCTTACAATTTAAATATAATGCTACGTTATAATTTGCACACATTACACACACACACACACAAAGATTATTGTTTGTAGTAAAAGTATGTGCTTACTTATATTAATAGTCTAACTTGAATTTATTTATAATTAAATAAGTCTATAATTAAAATGCATTAGATTACATAATCAATTTAAAATAACTAAATTGGAATAATAATAAGAAAATTAATATAGATTTTAATATTAAAAAAAAATTAAAGACGAAATTTAAAATATTTATGCCTTGCGTTAGGAAGGAAGAGTAATCAGTTTATCATCGTTAGAAACAACAATAAAAGAAACAGTTAATTTTTACGCAGTCGTAGATGCATTTGCTGAAAAGAAAAACTTTTCAAAATTATATCAGGAACAATTGATCATGTCCTCAGTGTCATCGAACAGGAAAATAATTTTAACACTTCGTTTAGAAATATATTGGGCATGCTCTTCTAAGTTTTCATTGCATCCTAATCATTAGGTTTTATATGCAACAATTAGATTTTAAGTTATTGAAAAAAATTACGAGCTTTGCAATAAATTTAGTCAATTATGAAAATTCCTGGAACTGTTAAATTAAATAAAGTTACCATACAAAAGATTATTTATGTAAAATAATGGATAGCTAAATTGTAGAAAAATTATTCTTATATTTGCTAAATATTTAAAAAAAAATCAGATTTTTTTTTTTTTACAATAACAAAGTCATTTAACAAAGAGTCAATTAATGACTGTGAAAATGAGCTTTGAAATTAATATTATTTAGTGATTTATGCATCTACTTAGATTAATTAAATACCAAATTGCAAACGTTACTAAAACAGTCATTAGTCATATCTGATTGAGACAAAGCATTTGAAGCTAATTTGTTATTATTATACATTAGTAGTTTAATGTGTCAAGACTAGTTTTAATTTTAGTAGAGGATAGTATGAGTTTTGTAGCAACTAAATCAATTTTATATCTGCTTACACTTTAAATAAATGAAAATTCCCTAAACTGTTAATTACATGAGATAAACTCCGTATTCAATGGAACCCATATTATGTACAATACCCCCCCCCCCCCGATTGTTAAGTCATGAAAAAGAGTTTCAAAAAGATGTTACTGACTTGATTCCATTTTAATAAATTAAATATTAAACTGCAGTATGTTAATAAAAGAGTAATTGCCATATTTGATTTAATTAAAGCATTTATAGTAAGATTAGAAATTTTTAATCATGAAGATATTTCAAATTTCTTGTTCAACTATTATCATCCACTTCAGGATGAATTTTTCTCCAAGATTAATCTATATTCTTTAAACTCTAGCTTCTATTTTTCACAATAAATCAGCAAATATTCATATTTCATCAGTCCATTTCACATGTTGTCTCTTTCTAGATCTTTTATAATCTTTTAAAATTGACTTCAAGACTTCAAATGTCTATCTATTATTATATCTTTTTTTTTCAGTTTTTTAATTTTTCCAATGTTATCAATGATAACCTACTAATCCTCTTCTAAATATATACTTCATTTCCACTTTTGTTTAATACTTCTAACAAGCATGCTTTCATAATACATTGATTGAACTGGAATCTACAAATTGTTTGGTAAAAATCATAGTCTCAGATTATAAATAAAAAGTAGTAAAATAAATATACTAAAAACTTTCTCTTTCAAATACATTAACATATTTTTTTGTAATATCAAATTATTTCTATCAAAACAACTTTTTCAAAATTTTAATTCTCTAATTGCTTTAATGTACTGTGCTTTCATATATATTTATAATTTGAGTAAAGTTTATGTAGTTGTTAACTTGTTTTCCTTAATGATTATCAGTCATTATTTTCCTTTTCAGACAAAATCCATTATATTTTGGAATTTTGTATTTGTAAGTAGTTTTCTTTTAATTTTTATGTACAACTGTCAAACTCACCCACTCACAAATTTGTCACCATCCACCTCATATAAATAAAATAATGATTATTACTAATCATTTACTAAATTAGAGATTATCTCTAGCACAGATATAAACTTTAAACCTCAGTTAAAGATTAATATATTCGATTTTTTATTTTTAAATATACACACACATGAAGTTATTAACCTTTCTCTTTTCCATGTTTAATATCTTTATAGATATATTAAACAATCTCCATCATTCCTTATTCTTTTTAAATTCATATAAATAAAGATACAATAAAAGACAAATAACCACCAAGATGTATTTCTTGCTGAACCAACACTCACCAGATGGCCTAGATCAACATCTTCCACATATATCTCTACTATATGAAGAATATTTATATATAGTAAATTGTTACATTTTTTTACAACTGTCAATCTCACTCCACTTACAACTTTGACAACATCCAACTCAGATAATGCTTGCATCGTTCCTTGAGGTTCTAAGAAATTATTTAAAAAAACTATTACATTATATGCAGAATCTAGATAACTTAAATAATCTAAATTTATTTTTTTACTGAAACTTCCCATTTTAAATCCACAAAACATGGTTTGTAAAACTGCTATAAAAAGTCTTGGAGATATAAATTACCTTGTCTTAAGACCTTCTCAATCATAAACTTCTTAATATCACCAGGTATTCTAGCCATTGCTATTGCATTTTAATATATATATATATGATCAATAGCCATTGCTATTGCATTTTAATATATATATGATCAATAGATGGTGTTTTACCAAAACCACCGAAACAAATGTAAAATTTGTTTACATAAACAACAAAAGAGTCAGAATTAACTATCTCTTTGTTCACCCTCAGATCAGCTGATTTCAAGCTATTTGCTATCATCAGTGAAGGCTAGAGTTAGAAACTAGATCTAAACACTGACTCCAAGTGTTTATGCAAAACGTTTCTATCAGTTTGCAAGTGTGAATTTTTCAGACCGGTAAAGTCTTCAAACTCAGCCTAACAAGCCAGATATTTTTTGTCATTTATGTAAACAAATTTTACACTTGTTTCGGTGGTTTTGGTAAAATGCCATCTATTGATCATAAATAACAAGTGATAGCAAGTTACATGAATAACTTGGTTTTTGTTTTTCATAAATGTACCTTTAAAGGTTTCTTGCAATGATATATATTGCAGAGACTTTGACTATGTGGTGAAACTGAACTGAGATCAGACCCATATAGATATCTGGCTTGTTAGGCTGAGTTTGAAGACTTTACCAGTCTGAAAAATTTACGCTTGCAAACTGATAGAAACATTTTGCATAAACACTTGGAGTCAGTGTTTAGATCTAGTATCTAACTCTATCCTTCACTGATGATAGCAAATAGCTTGAAATCAGCTGATCTGAGGGTGAGAAAATGAACAAGATAGTTAATTCTGACTCTTTTGTCATTTATGTAAACAAATTTTACACTTGCATTGGTGGTTTTGGTAAAATGCCATCTATTGATCATAAATAAAAAGTGATAGCAAGTTACATGAATAACTTGTTTTTGTTTTTCTATTGTTTTTGATTTTCATATATATTGTGCCATTACAATTTAGTCACTAGCTAAATTTATAGTAATGTGCATGTAGAAAAGGTAAACCAAAAATCATCATCACAATTTTATATAACCATAAAAGAAGCTGTAGGGCATCCAAGTTCAAACCCTACCAGATCAAAATTTTAAAAGCTTTAGATAGAAAGAGAGTGGGTCAACAATTATATGCTTTATTTGTTTGTGTGTTGATAGAAAGGTAATACACACATTTAAACTATTTAATATTTAAATTTTCTGTTAAAAAGCAAAGTTATAATGCATACGTATAGGCAATGTATGTGTAAACTATTTAATTGTTTTATATTTCAAATATTCAACATTTTAACTTTCTTTAAAACTAACTTATGCTTGATCAATTCTAATATCTTATTCTATACTTCTATTTTGCTTTTCTATAATTGTAATTGGGATTTAAAAGATAGAAATTTTAAATAATAGGGTTATAATTACTAAGCTAGCAATTATATTATTTAATGTTAGTTTATGAATGATTTGAAAGAATGAAGGATGTGTGTACATTACATACAGAAATTTACATTTACTAAATATTGAAAGAAAAGGAAGGATTAAATATGTCAAATTATTTTTTTTGTACAATTTTTTGTTAAAAGAGGAAATCTGTTTAATCAGATATCGATCTTTGTAGCAGTTTTTTTTTTGTAAATAATTGTTTTTCACTTTGGGAGCTTATAAATGGGTGGAAGCTCTAATTTTGAAATTGTCTTATCTTAAGATCTAAAGAAGGAAGCTCAAAGATTTGAAATGTTACCTGGATGTTAAGAAAAAAAGAGAAAAGAAAGGAAATAAGGATTAAGTCTATTTTTTTTTTAAAACAAAAGTGTCTGGAAAAAGGATTAAACTTTTCAGTTGAAAAATAATTTAGTTGAAAATAAATTAGAGATCTAATTAAAACAAATTTGTCCAAAAATAGCAAGTGACGCTATCTCTGATTGGTTAAGTTAGCTAAAAATTGGATATAAAAAGTGTCTGGAATTATTTTTTTTGGTGTTTATGATTCAGATTATTAAACTATCAAATTGAATGTTGAAAATATAAGAAATGGCGGGCTAGAAAAATTATATGTATGTCCCATTTTTTCCGGACCATCTGGAGGAAGCTGCACATCACATAGGAAAGAAAAGATGTTGTGTCTAAAATAATATTCTACACCTTTCAACTGACCAGAGAAATAAGATGTTGTTTTTAATAGAAGGAAGAAAGCATTCACCTGCATTCAAAGAAGATGAATTAATCTACTGATAAATATTAATCATCAAGTCCAATTAATTGTTACAACAACTGATTTTAAACTCAAGAAAATTTATAAATGTGAAAACAACCACTGTATTTCATCCACTAAGAATCATGCTTCACAGGAAGAGAAGAAAAATTAATATAATGATTTCCAAATTATCCACTAAAGCAAATAACCTCAATAGAGTCATCATCATCAAGTAGTTATACACCTCAAGAAAGAGATTGTTCCCACGTAAAACGGAAATCGTAGCTGCAGAAATATAGACATTATACAAGACAAGTTTGAACCCTTGGAAATTCGCCACGAACAAAAGATCAGTAATATGACTTTTTATATCTATTTTCTTTAGGATATCAGAGTCTTAATAAACATTTTAGCAATAAAGTGGTATATTTTATTTAAAGAACTTTTAAAGTCTATTCAGATCGATTAAAACAAGAATGTCTTACTAATAATAACTTTGAGCTTCATAAATTATCTTGAATGTATCAAAATTATATGTTTATTAATTTTACAGTTATGAAATATGAATATGTAAAACAATTTTTTTTATGGTATTATGATTTTAGTTTTAACTAATATATTATTATTATTTTGGTTTTAAATAATATTTTGTTATCATGGGATAAAACACGCACATACATAATAATATTTTTATATGTGTATAATTGCGAGTGAATGTGAAATAATGAGTAGTATTAGAATATTAGATTATTTTGTTTCCAGTTAAGTATAGCATTTCAGAGGTAGAAGAGCGGGGGAGAAAATAATTTAAAACTTGTTTCTAAAACTTGCTCTTTCAATTCTATTAACATTTTCTTTTACATTCTATTTACATGTTAGATTTTTAAAGTATGTGTGCTAATGAGCAGATAATTTTTTTTTCTTGAAATACTTTTCTCATGGAGTGAAAATCATGGTCAATGTGACGTCCAACTTAATACAAAATACATTTGAAGGGAAAGGGGGAAGAACTTAAAATTAATCTGAGGATTGTTATATAATCAATTATTATTATTATTAGTCATGTCAATTTTCATATTTATCTAGAAATTTTTATGTATATGTTAAAAATGTAGTAATAAATATTAGTTTGTTTTATTAAATGAGGCGTATATATTTCATTAAGTGTAGTCTTTGTTAAGTGTGATTATTCATCATCATCAATGGTTGAATATTAGTTATTTAAGATATAAGTAAATATGCTAAAATTAAGCAATAATTATGAATTTCTTCATAAAATTTAGTTTTATGTTTAGGCTTAGTCCTAGAGCTGTAGTTGAAACCCTTGTCATTATTGTTATTATTATCATCATCATCATCGTCATCAACGTTTTAATTAATGAGCTGTTTAACTGTTTAAAGGCCATAAATAAATATTGATTTTATAATATTTAGTGATTTCTTAGTATTATTATAACCACATCCTGTCATCTATTTCATGCAAGGATGAGTGAATTGCCATCCTAAATTAGTTATATATAATCTGAGCTAGTAAACTTATAAAAACATTGAAACACATTTGTTATGCTAAGGTCTGAGAAATGATTTATGTCTAATATACTCCACTTTGGTTTAAAGATGTTTTACTTTTACCTAAATATTAGTGCATATAGTGATATGACTCAAAAAGCAAAATCTCCCATTTTATTAGAAATAAAGTACCAAGAAGGGATTCAAACCCGGTACATGTGAAAGGTTATTAGATATAACCATGTCTAGATTCAGATAATCTAGTGGCGCCCTGCTAGACCATATTCACTTAGTATTTGTTTAAACATGCACTTAACATCAAACCAAGAAATGAAAGTGGATAAAATCTACTGTCTGTATACCTGAGTTATAATACTTGTTATTAATAATTTGCGTATAATTATTGATATTGTTATATTTTGAGAAATCTATAGATATGGTAATAATATCTTTTGAACTCCTTTAATTTAGTTACAATATATATATATATATATATATATATATATATATATAACTATATATATATATATATATATATATATATATATATATATGTATATGGCTGCAGAAAGGAGTTTGCTATTAACTGAAAGGAGACCCTTTGATTCCTCTTTGAAGCCTTAAAGGAACTGAGCAGGGCAAATTCCTAATGTCCACTCCATACATTCTTGTCATTGCAGCTTTTATTACTATCTGATTATTCATATAGTATACAAACATGGTTGGGCTGCTCACCAACATGCATTAGCCAGCATGGTATGTTTATTGGCTTTTTACCTCTGAGTTTAAGATCAAGAAACACCATGGTCTTTCTTCTCAGTTGCCTGATAAGGCAGAATAAATGTTTGCATAAATGATATTTTACCAATAGATATATACAAATTATGACAGACAAAAATAAATCATGGCCCTTATTTCTAGGAGGCTGTAAAGTCACCAACCAAGGCAGTGGTTGGTGGCCGAAGAGTGCTAAGAATCCACTGATTGTGGAACCAGACTGCCATTTGATGACAACTTTTTATTTCAAGTGAAGGAAGATTGCAAGAATTAGAAGAAGAACTGTCTTATATTAAATGGGACATTATTGGACTTTGTGAAGTTAGAAGAAAAGGTGAAGATACAAATTATTTAAAAAGTGGACATATACTCTATTATAAAGGCACAAATATTGGAAATACAAGTGGAGTAGGATTCATTATAAATAAAAAGTGGAATAACAACATTCTGGAGATTGATGGTGTATCAGACAGAGTGGTAAAATTAGTTATGCAATTTAATAGCAGATATCAAATGCAGATAATTCAGGTTTATGCCCCAACAAGTGCTCATAGTGATGAAGTAGTAGAATATTTTTATATGGATGTACAAAAGGCTTTCGATCAGAGTAAACAACAGTTTAAAATTGTTATGGGAGACCTTAATGCTAGAATTGGTAAACAAATGAAAGATGAAAGTGCTGTAGGTAATTTTGGTTATGGTAATAGAAATGAGAGATGAGATAGACTAGTGGAGTTTGCTGAAAAAGAAAAACTTTATATTATGAATTCTTTTTTTGAGAAAAATGTTAAAAGGAAATGGACATGGAAGCATCCCAATGAAGGTACAACAGAATTGGATTATGTTTTGACTAACAGAAAATAAATATTTCAAGACTGTAGTGTTCTTAGTAAATTTAACATAGGAAGTGATCATCTATTAGTAAGATGTAAGATACATGTTAATGCAAAACTAGAGAGACAAAAATTATTAAGAAAAACAATTTTTACAGTAAATATTCATAATCTTCAGAAATATTCTAATGAATTCAAATTAGAACTTACAAATCGGTTTCAAGTATTAGTACATTTTGAACATGATTCAGATTTGAATGAAATTAATATGAAAATAACTGATACAATTTTAACAACTGCAACAAAGATAGCTGGTAGAAAAAAGCAGCAATTGACCAATAAAATTTCTACTGAGACTAGAGAATTTATGAAGAAAAGAAGAAATATGAAGATATACAAAAATGATGCATTAAAAAGGATTGAATATCTCGAATTTTGTAAAATGGTACGGAAAAGAGTTGAAAATGATATAAGAAAATATAACTGTGAACTAGCAAGGAAAGCTGTAGAAGAAAATAAAAATCTCAAGAATATAAAACAACATTTTGATATTGGTAGGAAATTCATATCTGCAATAAGAAAAAAAGATGGAATTATTACTAAAAAGAGAGATGACATTATGAAATGGGTAGAAGACTTTAAAAAAGTACCTCCTATTTCTGTTACAACTTCTGAATCGCCCAGAATTTTAAATGAAGAAGTGAAACATGCAATTAAATGTATAAAGATATGAAAGGAGCCAGGTAATGATGGAATTATAATTGATATATTAAAGGAAGCAGGTGAAGAAATAGAAATTTTTTTAGTAAAGTTATATACCAAATGTGTAAATGATAAAGATGTACCAGATGATTGAAAGAATGCAATAATAATATTAATATTTAAAAAAGGTGATAAAGAAGATATTAGAAATTACAGACCTATCAGCCTTTTATCAGTTTTACACAAAATTTTCACCAAGATAATTACAACTCGTCTACAAAGAACATTGGATTTCCACCAACCAAGGAAACAAGTTGGATTTAAAAGTGGTTTTAGTGCAGTAGATCATATCCAGGTATTGAGAGAAGTTATAAAAAGGAGAAATGAATATGAGTTGCCATTATGTTTTGGATTTGTAGATTACGAAAAGGCATTTGATTCTATAAACATTTCTTCAGTGATTAAAGCATTGGATTATCAATGTATAGATACAGAATATTGTCATATTTTAAAGAGTATTTATAAAAATGCAACAGCAATAATTAGATTACATAATGATACTGGGAAAGTCAACATTGAGAAAGGTGTAAGACAAGGTGACTTCATATCTCCAAAACGTTTTACAGCAATATTGCAAGAAATATTTTGTGGATTAAAATGGGAAACTAAAGAAGTGTAAGTAAATGCAGATTATTTAAGTCATTTAGATTTTGCAGATGATATAGTTGTTTTTGTAAATAATGCTTCAGAGCTGCAGAAGTTAACAGTTACAAATACCTTGGTCAGATTATTAATACAGATGGAAATATAATGGATGAAATTAATCATAGAATTAAACTTGGTTGGAGTGCTTTTGATAGAAATAATTTGATACTAAAAGGAAATATGCATATGTGTTTGAAAAGGAAGGTATTTAATAAATGTGTTTTACTAATTCTTACTTATGGATCTGAGACTTGGATATTTAATAGAAGAGCAATACAGAGATTCCAGACCACTCAAAGAAGTATGGAAAGATGCATGTTGGGAGGAACAAGAAGTGATCGAAAATGCAATGTATGGATAAGAGAACAAACAGGTGTTACTGAACATTGAAAAAATTAAAAAATTAAAAGATTGAAGTGGAGTTGGGCTGGACATATTGTTATAAGAGATGATAATAGATGGACAATTGAAATCTTAAAGTGAATTGCAAAAGACCCAGAAAAAGACCACATGTGAGATGGGTGCGTGAAATAAGAAAGTATGCAGGGGTGATGTGTAGAAGAGAAGCTAAAGATTGGAGAATATTGATTAAACTTGGAGATACCTTCATCCTGCAGTGGATTGATAATGGTAGATGTTGATGATATATATATTTAGAATGTGAAAATATCTTGAGTTTATATCTTGATGATACAATGATTTTATTTCTGTAAGAATATTTATACAATCAAATCCCTTTGTATAATCTACCAATCCAAATTATGATTTTTTCTAGAACTTCTTTAAATACTTGGATGTGATACAATGTGCTAAAAACACGTTTAAATTGAATTTGCTCTTTTTTGTTGGATAAGAATGTATATTTAAATATGTCTATTTATAGAATACTCCACCCATCACAGAGGTGGAAGGAACTTGATAATGTGATTTAAAAATAGTCTTTTCCTAAAACATTATCCATAGGATTGATAAAGCAAGAAATCAATTAATGAAAAAAAGAAAATGCATGACCTTGGATGTGCTGTAAAAGTCTAAGTTGGGATTTTCTGTCGATGGAATTATTCGTCTTCCACAATTATACTAATAATTATACTAATAATCATTTTAGTAATTCCGATGTTTCAGTTTTAGATTCAGAAAAAAAAAAAGATTTTATGCACTTGTTAACTAGCATTATGACAAGAATACCATTTAATGGTTGAATTGATTTTGAGACATTAATGCATGTGTTGATACAAATAGTAGACACTGGTCAAAATTAATTAAAATAATAGCATTAGTGTTCATTGTTTGTTACTATTAAATTTTTGCAAAAAATATGATTTACTATTACCGGCAGAAAAACTACTATAAAGAAACGTTGAATCCATCTACAATCAAAACAATGACATTTAATGGATTATACTCTAATAAATAATTGCAGAAAAAGTTTATATCATGTGAATTTGTAATAGCCAGATTGTTGGACAGATCACATATTAATATGCTACCAGATTAAAATACATATACTAAAAAATATTATTCCAATTGTATTCGCAAAAAGATTTGTGCACGTTTTTAAGAAGAATCATATATATGAACTACTTTTCAACAACTATTAAATAGTAAAGTTTCTAAATCTGGATCTTCACGACTGTCATATTATTGTAGCATGAAATTTTTTGAGAAGAGTGTTAATGGATACAAGCAAATCTATTTCATACAATCACTAAAGAGAGGAATCATTATTGATTTTCCAGCAATGATCTTATTATTTGTGTTTTGATTTTTTAAACGTTGCTGTTTTTTTTTTTTGGGGGGGGGGCAGAATAATACATTAAATGTACATCTTTATAATAAATATAGAGATTTGCAGACAAATATTCATCAGTTGACAAAAGGGCTTAAAATTATTTTATTGGTACATTAAAACATTTGTCATTTCTAGATATTTTTGATGAAATGAAAGCAATATATAGATCAGAGAATGCATCAAAATTTTATTAAATCGAGCAATGGCATTGTCTTATAAAATGGCAATGATATTTGAACTGGTCAAAGAAGTATTTTGATAATCTTGAATAATGATACAAGAACCGAGATGACGATTTTTAGTGATATGACCAATTATATTTCCACATATACATAAAGGTATCCAATTTAAAATCTTTAAAAGTAGAGAGCCTGCAGTTGCTGATAAAATACATGCAGAATTTTTAACATAAGTTGAATGATGTATTAGATTCAAAAATATTGTAAATTTTTAGGAATAAATGGACCAATGAAGTTGTGCCACCTGATCTTAAGAAAAAAAATGGATAGTCATCATTATTATCTCCTACACTAAAGTATTTACAAAAAAATGTTGAATAGTTTGCTTCCAGTCATAAAAAAATCTTTACTAAAGATTCACTCTGGTTTTAGAGAAGAATTATGAACGTGAATTTTGTTGTCAGGCAAAAGCAAGAAATGTGATGGGAATGAAGGAGTGATTATTACCTTGCTTTTATTTGATTTAGTTAAAATATATGATTGAGTAGATAGAACAGGTGCATGCCATTGTTTGAAATTGGTTGGTTTTCCATTAAAATTTTGGAACATCTTATTTCTACATATAAAAAATCGGTGGTATTTGAAATAAAAAAAACTGATGTTAAACAAAGACGTATACCTGCTCCGAGATTGTTTTCAATTTTTCTGGCAATGGGTTTTGGAAATTTTTATAGGTGGCATAATCAAATAGGGATCAAGACACAATATTTGTTTGATGGTGGAAGTTTTTGTTTGAATTAAAAACTTAAACAAGAATTTCTTGCTTTTAAATTCTGGCTTTACAATATACTGGTAAGTGTGCTATTTTTGCCATTTCAAAAAATAATTTACAGACGTACTTAATGATTTGAAAGCAGGATATAATGACATTGGTTTGTTAATTACTCAAGTTCTTAATTAGCCAATGAGGATAAAAAAGCAACATCATTTAGATGAGAATAAAAACGCGTTTATATACCTTGGTAGTTTTATAATTAGAAAGGGTGATTTAGAAGTTGTGATTCAACACAGATTGCAAACTGATGTTGCTGATTTTAACAGGTTAAAAGAAAAAAAAATATCACAGAAAAATATGTAGTGGAACTAAATTTTCTGATCATGTAACTATAATTTTATCTAATTTATTGTATGGAATTGAGAACATCCTATCATAGCAATATAAAGACATCAAAAACATTTTATTTAAGGTTAATCAGAAAAAAAAATAAAATACATTGGCAAGATCATAAATACCAATCAATATGTTTTCACCTTGATCGCGGTGATATTATAAAATGCACTATGATAATATCATATGTTGCAGAACCTTGTCACATCATCCTGGGTTAGCCCATACTATCAACTGGAGCCATGAAAAATATTTGCTTATCTAATAAATTGCTAAGCACGTATCAGTGTTACTTTTTTAGACACATATATACACAACAAGTACTTTTTTAAAAAAGCTAAAATAGTAAATACAACAGCAACTTAATTTTTCTATTGTCATAAAAAAGGTTGTAAAAATCATTAAACAATTAGGTTAAATACTCTAAAAAAATCGGTCAAACATATATGAATGTTAACACCAAAATCAGAAACTTGTGTTGTATGTTATTAATTAGATTAGAATAACAACTAGGATGTTTACATAAGACGGACGAAATAATGACCTAATCTAAATTTAATCATGTAGCAACCAACTGCGGAAACGAAACTAAAACTTCATTAATAATTGTTTTAATTTCACTACTGAAATTAAATATATATATATACAAAAATAGGAAGTTATGTCAATATATAAGTTAATATATGAATTTTTTCTACAGTACAGACTTTTTCATACCTGCACTCCAATATGTAATATATAGGGGTTTGAATTCAGACTTTCACCCGACCCTCAACTATCCACACTATCTCATACTGCTGACACACTTGATCACACATGTCGGAAAGATAAATGATCACCAATATATGTATTTCGTGTTAAACCAGCACTTGTCAGTTGGTCCAGATTATCATCTCCACACATACATACAATCAATGCGCAGCTTATATTAAGATAGCCAATATTCATACTTTAATGGACAGGTTTCAATCCACTCCACCCTACAACTCTTCAACCATCCATTTCATTGAAAATCTGATGATGGGATGCTCAAAACCCATATTGGTACTAATCTTTTCATCCTATCCATGTTGACTGTATGTCACACTGACCCCTCTTGTAAACCATAATCCATTTACATACACAATATATATATATATATATATATATATATATATATATATATATATATATATATATATATATATATATATATATAAAGGATGGGCAGACCTTACATCACTATATTTTAATACATGAATTTTTCTCCAGTACAGGATTTTCCATACCTGCACTCCAACATGTAATATATAGGGCATTTGAACTCAGACTTTCATCCAACCCTCAACTATCCACACTATTTCGTACTTCTGACACACTTGATCATACCTATGTCAAAAAGATAAATAATCACCAATATATGAATTTTGTGCTAAACCAGTGGATGGCTGAAGAGTTGTGGGGTGGAGTGGATTGAAGCCTGTCCATTAAAGTATGAAGATTGACTATCTTAATATAAATTGAGCATTGATTGTATAAATGTGTGGAAATGATAATCTGGACCAACTGATGAGTGTTGGTTTAGCACAAAATACATATATTGGTGATTATTTATCTTTTTGATATGTGTGTGATGAAGTGTATCAGCAGGATGAGATAGTATGGATAGTTGAGGATCAGATGAAAGTCTGAGTTCCAACCCCCTATTTATTACATATTGGAGTGCAGGTATGAAAATGCCTCTACTGTAGAAAAAAAAATCATATATTAAAATATAATGCTGTAAGGTCTGCCCATCCCTCATATATGTATGTAATTGAATTATGTCCTGTACATGAAGGGTCAGAGTGACTTATGGTCAACATGGGTAGGATGATAAGGTTGGTATCAATGTAGGCTTTGAGCATGTCATCATCAGATTTTCAATGAAATGAAGAGCTATAGGATGGAGTGAATTGAAGCCTGTCCATTAATGTATGGAGATTGGATACCTTATTATAAGCTGAGCATTGATTTTATATATGTGTGGAAATGATCAACCTGGACCAACTGATGAGGGCTGGTTTAGCACAAAATTCTTATATTGGTGATTATTTATCTTTTTAACATGTGTGCGATCAAGTCTGTCATCAGTATGAGATAGTGTGGATAGTTGAGGTTTTGGTGAAAATCTGTGTTCAAATCCCCTGTATATTATATATTGAAGTGCAGGTATGAAAAAGCCTGTTCTGTAGAAAATATCATATATTAAAATATAGTGCTGTAAGATCTTCCCATTCATCATATATGTATGTAAATGGATTATGTCCTGTATATGAGGAGTCAGAGTGACTTATGGTGAACATGGGTAGGATGAGAAGATTGGCACTGCTGTGGGCTTTAGGTATTCCATCATCAGATTTTCAATGCAATGGATGGTTGAAGAGTTGTGGGGTGGAGTGGATTGAAGCCTGTCCTTTAAAGTATGAAGATTGGCTATTTTAATATAAGCCTGTCCTTTAAAGTATGAAGATCGGCTATTTTAATATAAGCTGAGAATTGATTGTATGTATGAGTGAAGATAATAATCTGGACCAACTGATGAGTGCTGGTTTAATACAAAATACATATTTTGTGATCATTTAACTTTTCAACATGTGTGCAATCAAATGTGTCAGCAGTATGAGATAGCATGGATAGTTGAGGGTTGGGTGAAAGTCTGAGGTCAATATGTAAAGAAATGTAAGATTCAATATATCAAAAGGTAGAAATGAGCTAAACTTGCTTTCAAACTGCATGCTATATAAAAGCAATTAGAATCTTCATCCTTTCTCTTTCAAAATAATGCTTTTGCTAAATAAAAGCCATCTTTGTTATGATTAAAAATTCGAATGCAAAGATGGATGGATGTATTCAAAATGAAATAACATTAGACTAGCAAATTAAAAAAGTAGTCAAACTAGCAAATTAAATTGAACATTTATAAATAGCCAGGTTAATTCAAAGAAGTAAAAAAATATTTTTTTTCTTAGAAACTTTAACTTTATTTACACAAGGAGAAGAATAGAAAAATACATAGATATCAACAATCGAATAGAAAGAAAGTAAATAATTGTTCTCTTATATATGTATCACTATTAACAATTCTAACCAAATAAAGTAAGTATATAATATATATCATTATAAAATGTGTTCCAGCTAAAAGCAATGATACCATAGAGTATAGAATACCATCACCAGAGCTATGAAAGCATAGTGACTTCATCTGTTTATTGCTGTAATGCCTGAAGAACATCTGTTGTCTTTTACAAGATGCCTTTAACTAATTCAAGAAATAATCATCTGGACAGTATCCCAATATTGCCATTCCAAGCAGGAGAATTCCACTCTTTGAGTGGACAGGGTTCCATTTTTATCCACTGAGGGCTATTTTGAAAATGATGGGCCAATGATATTAAAGACATTTCCAGCAGACTCATTGAAGTTCAGCTAATATGATTGGATGAAATTTTTGATTTTTTTTGAATTTTCTATTGTTGTTCTTTTTTTTTTTAACTTTTGTTTCCACACTTGGAATCAAATGTCTTCACATTTTTTGGAAAAGTTTATTATGGGGGTAAAAAGAGGGACATTATTATAAGATTTTTTTTGTTATTAAATAAAATCAAGAGCAACTTGCCTTCGCAACTAAATTGACCTTGACAGCATAATGTGAAATAAAAAGTAAGATTTCAATATTATCTCACATTAAGCAACTACAATATAAAATAGGACAAAATTGATGTTAGCTTGTTAATCGTTAACTAACCTTAGTTTGTTTTTCTTTTGTGTAATTGATTAATAATCTTTCATTGTTGCTTTTTTTCTATTAATATTAGAGACATCTATAAATAGAGGGGGGCTCCCAAGAAGATTTACCACCATCAATATGAACTGGATAACAAGGATTTTTATGATGTGGCTGTAAATAGGATTGTTCAGCCAGTTTGATTCATGGTTAAGTATATATATATATATATATATATATATATATACTGAACCCAGTATATATATATATATATATATATATATATATTGTACTGGGTTCGATCTGCAAAAGATCTTACTTACACTGCAAATGGTTTAGCTGGTTTCTAATACATTTATCATCTTATTTAATTATAAATATTATGTGATTGAATTGGCATGTTCGAGCGAAATGGAAAATATTATTGATAGCTTTAGCTGTCAACAATACCCACAATCAGATCGAGTTATGCAATGCATAACACAATCACATTTTTAGATCGTGGCCCACTTCGGCTGCTAGATTCAAACCCCTACTATCCAAACACTTTATTTGTTTTGGAGTAAACCCCGGGCACCAGCTAGTCTAAAACTAACATGTTCGGACAATAGATCCATAATCCAGCACTCAAAAAATCCCTTAACTAGCTCAGTCTATTATTCTAATTCAATAACAAAATATAGTTTCAATTAGTGCTGAAAAGAATTGACCGACAAATAAAGTTTTAAGTTTATAAAGACTAATTTTAATATTATATCAATCTAATATAACACATGCACATTTTAAATTAACACACTATAATATATTAGGGGAAAGCATTAAATATTATTTGAAATACAAAATACAATGAAATCAATATATACAAACACATGAACACACACAACATTTTAAACACACATATTAACAGTTCATTTATGTATGCTATAGAGTTCTTAAACTTGACTCTTGGTTTTACAAATGCATGGCTACTTTACAAATGAATATAAGAAAATGTTTTATCTAGGATTTTAAATTTGGATACTTCTTGCTGTTTGCTGCTTCTAATGAAATATTTCTAACTGGTTAGATTTGAAGTTTTTTGAGGAGGTTTCATCCTTATTCATCAGTATTATTCCTGGAGATAGTTAAATAATGATGGTGACTCTTCAAGTTATTATATAAGCATTATCCTATTCATGGGCAAGTTTTGTGTTTTACTGGACTCAGGCTGGAGAAGGTCATATGTTTTCTGAGGATTTAACACTGCATTCTTGATTCTGGATACATAATAATCTGGCTGATATAACTCTCTTAAACGCAACTGTTTTTCTGAACTGTAGTCTCAACTGAACTGACCGATAAAAATTGACTATTTATACAGGAGATCTGTTGTCATTTTTGATATCCTGCAGCAATATCTGTTGTCAAAATTCCTTTGATAATCTTTAATTATGTGTTTCTGAAGATCATTTACTTAGTAGCCATGCAAATGTGTTGTTTTTTACATTTTAATTAATAGCCATCATTGAACTTGTTGTTTTATAGTTCTTTAACTTAAATTTATTTATAATATTTAATATGCATATATTATATTTACATTTGCACACACATATATAATTTGAGCTCCATTCACTATTTAGTTTTAAGATGAACCTTTTCTATACTTAAATAAAAAGAGATTTATATTTTTAAACTCATAACTATTTATTTTAATGAATACTAATAAGAAAAACTATTTACTTCTTTTATAAAACTTTTAAACTTGATGCTTCTAAAGAAAACCCCCTCCCCCCTTTTAATTAGCTAACTGTAACTTTTATTTCAAAACTCTTAAACTTTTACTTTTACGTTTTCTTTTATGAAAGATTTTTATTTCTAATAATTTTTAAACAAATTATTATGTACCAACCAAATACCCAGGAGCACCAATTCTGTAATAGAATAAATTACTAATCTCATCTCACTTTAAATTATTAATAAGACTCCTAAAATGCTATCCTACCTTAGTTTAGCTCAGTTGGGGGGTACAGAGATCTGTAGGGTATAAAATATATAGTAGATATGGGAGGAAACATTATAATTAGTAGGAATAAAACATCTATTAAGTTTTAAAATAAATAAGTAATTGTAATTGGTAAAGTTCTACCATTTAAATTGACATGTCATAGTCTATACCTCATCTTCTCCCATCAAATATGTATATGCGTAAACAAGAAAACCTTATCTTGTAATAAATGTTTTATTTATTTTAAAAGCTTTGTCCAGAATTCTTTTTTGATATGCATTAATGTACTATATTTCCACACATGCACACCCACTTACATATCCAATATAATATGATTGCCCTATTTAAACATCACACCAAAATAATTAAATATAAAATTACTTTTTTGTATTTTATTTCCAATATACTCAAGCTATCAATCAATTCTGCTGTGCTCATGAAAAATAAAACTCTATTAAACACTAGCACTAGAATTATAAAATGAGAACTAACATTCTTGGCATTTTTACTTCAGATGCACATCAAAATAATATGAGAGGGGTTTAAATCTATAACTAAGAAATCAAGATATCCTTCATAAATTAAATGAATGATTCTATTAAATAGCTACACTTTTTTCTCTTTTGCTTGCCCATTCAAAATGAGAATAAAATATTCTGAGAGTTGATGGTATAAAACCTAAATAATTAATATGATTTGAAACAATAATTAAAGAATCACAAATTGCTGATGGATTTTCTCCATATCTTGAATTAATAATATTTTATGCATGCATCTGAATTATGCTACTTGTTATAAAATAATTAATATAGCTAAATCCAATCAGTTTACTTATGAAACCAATAAATAAAATGTCATAATATGAAATGATGACAATGGCCAACCAAGCTATAACACATTCTACTTCAGCTGTTCTGTAAGAAAAATCAATTCTACCTTTATTTTATTTTCTTATCAGCAAACTATCTTATAATTCGCTATGAATAAATAATGGGAAAGCATTACACATAAATACATGAAGGATAAAAAGATTTTTTTAAACTCTAATCATTTAAATAATGGAACACTGTGATTCCCAAGCCTAATTCTGATGCTTTAAAAAAACTGGTGTGGACATTTTCTCATCACCAAAAAACAAAGTAAATACACTACTTGACTTTGCATACTATAATTATCATAAAACACAACTACTTAATCTTAAAAATATAATCCACTCCTGAAAAATATTTCAACAAACTAAGGGAGAGCTCTTTCAATCCCGGCAATGCAATATATAATCCACTCATGGCAAATACTCAAATAAATTAAGGGAGCGTTCTCTCAATTCCTAACAATACAATATATAACATAAACATTTTTTTCTGCATAGCCATGAAATACATTTTAATCTAAGGATAAGAAAAAAATAATAAATTCACTCTTAAATAAATCACTAATCTTTCCACTTCTTTTTGGTACATTTCATCACCTGAAACCAATGGAAATTAAATTATTTCTACTTTCAATTCAAACATTAAATAACTGGATCAAATAATGGACAGGTATATAAGCATAATAAAACATAACAATTTCAAACCACATGCAATAAAGAAATATTGTAACATCATTAATTAATAAGTTATATAATAATAAAAATGGATCTCTCATTTTTGATGAAGTATAATGTTTTAACTTGGAAATATAATAATTATTACTAAATAATCAAAGACAAAATAACTCTTCAGTGTATTTGACATTAGCCTATAAATTAAATTAAAAATTCTGGTTTGGGATAAACAAATCTTTAAATTTGGTGCAAAATAATTATTAAGAAATAAACCTCATAACTTCTTAAAAATGCAAAGATAAATAATAAATTTTATTAATTACCTCTTCTCAAAAATACGCTGTTGGCTCAAAATAGCCAACAGACATTTCTACTGCCACATTGCATATAGAAATATATGTACAGAATAAAATATATTAAAACAACCACTAATTACCCAATATAATATTTCTCCATATTATATCTTTGTGAGACTTTCTTGAAGAGAGAAATAATAATAAAATAATAATAAAAAAATCATAAGACAAATAATTAATCTACCTATCTATCAAATGCTAACAAACATAATAATAATCATTAAACCTTTTTTTTCTTAGCTGGAACAAAAAGTTCATTTATAGTCTGTAGATGATATATCTTGATCATGTACAAAAATGATGATGATGATTTGTAGAATCATAAACATAGATAAGCACATAACAATTTCCTACAGGTAGATAAATAATATTAACTGGGTCCAATTTAAAAGCATTTCAACGTTTTTAGCAACAGCTGATGAAACTGCTGGCAATACAACATATGAAACATTCAATAATGGCAAATAAATATTTATTATGGCATAAGTTGAGCAATAATTCACTATTTAGCTCATAACACTTGTTAAAGCATTTATTCTAAATTTTCAGAAGTCATTTAAAATACAAATAATTACTTAGTTCATAAAATCCATTTAAATTTACATAAGTTTATTGATAATGTACTAAAAGGTTTTCTCTTGGATTCTTTTACCCACTGTATTCTTTACATCTGGCACCCAATGTTTTAGGCATGAACATATTATAGTTGCAAGGTAGGTTTAGCCATTGGACAGACATTTTTAAAAAAAATTGTAGACTATTTTTAAGCTTGCCCCTTGTTTAACAAGTTCAATTATCACCGAACCACTATTGTAAATATGCCTACAATAATTAGATAGCATATTTAAATATTACATAAAAACACAAGACACCTAAAACTAAAAATTAGTAATAAAAAATTTTAGGAATAAGGAATGAATGTGGGATCAAAATACAGAGATGTGTGAAACAATTAAATCATGAGTAAATTGGCACTAAAATAGAGGACTCAGGCAATGTAAAAATTAAGCTAAAATGTAGACAGTCAAAATAGAAGAACTAAAAACTGATGTAGAAGTTAAGGCTACACATGACATAGTTAGGGAAAATGTGAAACCCTGCAACAATAATCTATTATAATATTTTTATAAGAAAAAGTTGTTTAAGGTATTAAATTCATGATATTAAGAAGTGAAAACGATGGAAACTGAGTTTTACCATGAAGGAGAGGTTAGTGTTGTTGAGGTAGATGAAATTGAGGTTAGTCATTAGGAAAGGTCTCTGCCTAGTTAAACATCTGGGGGGTCTGTCACTGAAGGTGACCGCTTCCCACAGACATGTCAAGATGATGGAATAACCATTGAGGCATGAGAAAACTCATATGGAAGAAAAAGTTCAATCACCCAGAATCGAAGTTGTCCAGGCTAGGGAAGATACCATAACCATGGCAGAATTGGCCCAAATGATCACAAGCTTGAACTTTGATATGAAGACTAAAATGGAAAATATGGAGACAAGCTTAATGCTAAAATAGACAATATGAAGTTTGATATGAAGGATAATATGAAGGGTATAAAAAGTGTGAACCAGTTGAAGACTAATATAGTTACCATAGAGGAAGTAGAGAAATTAAAAATGAATATAGATAGTATGGAAGTCAGGATGGGAGATATGGCAACAAAGATTGATGTTGCTAATATGGAATTAAAGATGGACATATGGATGAAAGAGAGTGTTAATATTATGCAGATAGTCTTAAGAGAAGAAGTTAAAGATGTAGAAACAAGATTGTCACAAGAAATGAAACAATTTTTTTTATAAATCTGACAAATGTTCAGAAGAGTAATGGTGAGTTAAAACAAGAAATAGGAAAAATGAGAAAAGAAGTGGAACAGAAAGACACACAATGTAGGCAAGACTAGTAAGAATTTAAACATTGTGTCACCAGTCAACTAACAATAAAATACTAAGAGGTGTTCCAAAGTCAAGAGTCCTTCAAGAAAAAGATCTGTGAGGGTCAAAGAAAGCACATGGATAAAATACAGGGTGAAGTGAGGATCACTCATGCAATTTTAAACCAGTTGACTATCAGGCAAAACACAAACATAGAAGCATGTCATAAAATTATAGAAACAGATGGTGATGCTATAGAGACCTTAGGATGAGGTCTGAAATTCTTAGGTGAAACCATGAGTCAAAGGCTTAGAATTATTCAGCTATTACAAAAGGCACAAATTATGGGGATGCAACAGGTTATGACCAGCCCAAGTACTTGGAGTAACATGGGAAATACATCTGAAGCAATGACCCAAATGTTGATGTCTTCAACAAACTCCATGGAAATGGAACACAGAGGAGACAATGTTGAAGCAATTGCCACAGGATTGGATAATGTGATTGTCATTTGTAATTCAGATAAACATCAACTGGCTATTATCTTGCAAAAAGATTTACTTGGTTTAATTTTTGAATCTAATCAAAGTATTAAGCATTCTTTTACTGCAGAAATTTCTTTTGAATTTGAGTCTTCTGTTAGTTGGATTCATCAAGTACCTGAAGACAGAATAGAAAATCATTCTTCCAATTTTAATTTGGGAAAAGCGATCATAAAAACATGTCGGAGTGACACTGGTTCTCATATATTAACCATGTCCATAAATAGTGTGGAAACAGAAAAGTTATGCAACAAAGTGATGCAAATTAATGTGAGTATTTGATGATCAAAGTTTAAAGTTTACTCTCAACATAAGTCTCAAGAACATAATGCCCACATCTTGAGAAAATGTTTAGGTATTCAGAGGATTTTTACAGAAGAAAACTGCATTTTGAAAGCTAATTGCAATAAAGCAAATGAAATTTATGGATTTGATCATCTTGAGAGTATGTTATGGTACATAAAATGTCTCCATAATGAAAAGGATGTGCAAATCATACAGAGTTGTCAAATGATATTGGCTACAACCATATTGCACAGCAGTAGACAGAAAGGTTCCCTATTCCATAAGCTATTCATTTACATTCATTAGGAAAATGGATGATGATGCCTAAATTTAGAAAAAGAGGAAGGTATGTAGCATGGGATGGACTTTGAAAGTTGCAGACTTGGAATGTCAAATTTTTTTTTTCTAAATGATTGAATCCCAGTATGTTTTTCCAAAGGAATAAAGTAAATCAGTGTATATATGTAAAATAATTGACATTGACATGAATGTTTAAGACAAAATTGAAAGCCAGATAGAGCAAAGAAGAATGCACACACATGTGTACTAAGACATAAAGATTAAGTCATTTCAACAATACAATAATGTTATGAATCACAAATACGATTTGTAAATATATATATATATACATACAGCTGTACGTTATGATATAAATACAGAAGTAGCTAAGAAAAAAGGCCCATGAATAGTTACTAAATAAAGCAAAACTGAGAAGCAAGAATGAGAAGGAAAAATCCACATAAATTTCAGATAAGGGAAAAAGTACTTATAAAGACTCACCACCTAAACAAACCCCCCAAAAAACAAGTATCAAAAATTTTACAATCAATATAGGGACCATATGTCATAGTAAAACAGGCAGGCCCTAATGCTTTTTGGTTAGATATTAAGGGAGAAGTTAAGAGGCACATACAATGCCAAGTTAGGGAAAACAAATCTCAGTCAATCAATGTAATAGTGTGAGAATAATAATTTCATCACAGAATAATGTAAATAGAGTTAACAGTAGAAATGATAAAGAAGTTTAAAAAAAGTGAGAGAACTTAAAAAAAACTGTTGTTAGAGTAGTAATAATTAGTACATAGTATTTATGAGGGTATACCTCAGTAAATATGCTGGGATACCATAGAACTGACCACCTTTTTTTTAGTCAATCCATGCATGGTGATTGATATTCTGGTTCATGTAATCCTCAAAATCCAATAAGTCTCTAAAGAAGAGCAGGAGAGAGATTACTGAACAAAGATGTGTATAATTTAGAATAGTGATACATAAATTGTCATGTTTCAACCATAAAATTAAAAAAAAAAAAATAAATATTTTTCTTTTTACCCTAAGATAGATCACTTGGAATGATACATAATTATTAAGAGAGAGGATGCCAGGATAGTTATTTAAAGTTGAGGAATTGGGGAGGAAATATAGGAAGGTAAGCATTGCAATCTTTCATGGATAGAAAGTGAATTAATATGCTCAAAAATGAATATGCTTTACTCTCATTATGAGTTAAAATTTTGATCATTAAGTAAAATTTTAATCTTATGTAGGGAAGGGAAATTGTGAGAGTAGCTTAAGATCATACCCATAGCAAACCTTATCCACCTGAAATATTGGATTGTCTTTTAATTAGAATGCAAATGTAAAATAAATGCTGTTTTGCTAGAACACTCTTAAAAATATAAATGGATAAATAGTTATGACAGTATACTAATTGTATATTAAATAGTGGGAATGATAGGTAATTTACATAAAATCACACATATATATTAGTAATAAAATTCTGGTGTTTAATAAAAAAATATAAACATTGATAAAGTTCACATAAATTTATATATATATGTTGACAGTTGTATTGTGTTGAAGATAATATATATAGACAATGACTTAAATGATGAAAAAAAAACAATCATAGCAATGAAAAACAAATCAAATATTGTATTAAGTAACCGGATATAAGAAAGAAATGATAATATCATTATTATATTATTTTATTATTATTTTTAAATGAATCAATAATCACAATAATTTTAAAAGGCAACAATAGGCACACACTGCAAATAAACAATGGAAGTGATGCTGGGTATAAAAAGAAAAACAATTAAAAATTGTAAAAATCGTTCTTCTTTAATTATTGTGCGTTTGACATGAAAAGTCAACTTTATTGAAGGAGTTATTTTAATAAGATTTTTTCTACAAAATGGACATTTTTTGAATCAGTGTCTCAACAAATGTTAATTTTTTTATTTATTTGCCATTTAAAAAAATTAAGGAAGTAAATAGAAGATTCTTATACCAGCTGAATAATCAGATAAGTTCAAAATAAGTTATAAATTTAAAAAAAAGTATTATGATTTTTTTTTTAAAACTAAAAAAGAAATCAGAATGGTTTATTTAGTTCAAAAGTTTAATGACAGGAATATGTTATATAGCCAATATTACAAATAATAAATAATTATATATATATATAATGTCTTAATTAAAACAAAATTGTAATTACAATAAAAATAATAAAAATAATGGTAACAAAGTATTATAAACAATCCTTAAATTTGCAGAAGTACTTTTGGTTAATTTCTTGAACCTGCCTCAACTGCCATTAAAATTAAAAAAAAAAACAAAGTGAAAGCAAATGTCATCAATTCAAATTCCAGGAATCTCGTATTTTAATGTTAGCAGATTGCCTATTTATTAAATGCATTTTACTCCTATTTATAAAAATTGCTTCCTTAATTTTTTTTATTATGGTTTCTCTCTTCATGAAAAATTTTTACATTTTCAAAATCAAATTTATATTTACATGTTTTTTCATGATCAAAGAAAACAGAAGGAGAAATTAAATCACCATTATTTTTATTTTTGCACATTTATATAACAATTCATGCTCTCTCAATCTCTTTTCAATAGTGCACCTAGATTCACCTATATATGATAGCATACAATCACAAAAAAATGATATATGACATTACTTTTCTGCTTGACAGGTATGACATCCTTAGAATTATTGACTAATTTATTAATATTGTTTGGAATGTAGAATGAAACATTAAACACATTCTTATATATATCCTTAAAAAATTTCACTTGTGATTTGAAATAAATGGAATAGATATCCATTGTTTACTATTAATCTTCATTTCCTTTAAATTATTATACATTTTTAAAATTGACATAAAGTATTGCTTATTTGTTCCATTTTATAACCAACATCAAGTAATTTCTTGGAAAATATCACAATATTTTTCAGTTTATCACTTTGGTAATGACATAATTTTTCATTCTGAAACAAAAAAGATCTAAAACTTGCTATCTTATGCATCATTGGTACTTTTGATTTACAATTTATATATCCCCTTTTTTGCAGTGGCTTCATTATTAATTTATAATTTAATATTTTTGTCCTGTTCCTTTTCAATCATCCATTTCAAGCCATTTAACTTATTTAATTCATCTACAAGCAAATTTATAGCATTATTATTTGCACAAACATAAACATCATCCACATATCTTTTGTAAATTTTAATATCTCCAAAAGTACACATATTTAAAATACTACTCTCATATGTAGATAAAACAAAATTGCAAACTTGTGCAACTACAGGCAGACCCATGGGCCAACCATTAGACATTTTATAATATTGACCTTCAAAAGATGCCACAATGTTATCATTAAAAATGTTAAAGAATCAACAATAAACTTTATCATAGATTTACAAATACTTTTACTTTTTAATGTAATGTATGTTCAATTATTTTTATGGAATTCATTCTATCAATAGATCCATGCATTTCTGTTATATCCAATGAACCAATAACATAATTCTCATCAGCCACCAAATTTTTAATACTATTTACAAAGTCAAATGATGAAGCAATAGTGTTTTCTCCAAATCCTAAAAAATCTTGTAAAAGCTTATCAAGATATTTAGAAGTCTGATACATGAATGAACCACCAAAATCTATCATAACTCACAAAGGATTACCTTCTTGGTGTAATTTTATGTTTGAAAAAATATGAGAACATACAGCACAAGAAGGATATGGCATATAGTATGCATTATTACTTAAAACTTTATTTTTAGCATTTTTTAAAATATTGTTAATAAATTTTATAAAAATAATTTTTTTAAAATAATTGAACATACATTAAAAAGTAAAAGTATTTGTAAATATATGATAAAGTTTATTGTTGATTCTTTAACATTTTTGAATGATAACATTGTGGCATCTTTTGAGGGTCAATATTATAAAATGTCTAAAGGTTGGTCCATGGGTCTGCCTGTAGTTGCACAAGTTTGCAATTTTGTTTTATCTACATATGAGAGTAGTATTTTAAATATGTGTTCTTTTGGAGATATTAAAATTTACAAAAGATATGTGGATGATGTTTTTGTTTGTGCAAATAATAATACTATAAATTTGCTTGTAGATGAATTAAATAAGTTAAATGTCTTGAAATGGACTATTGAAAAGGAACAGGACAAAAATATTAAATATTTAGAATTAATTATTACAAGAGATAACAGTATATTAAATTATAAATTAATAATTAAGCCACTGCAAAAAGGGGGATATATAAATTGTAAGTCAAAAGTACCAATGAAGCATAAGATAGCAAGTTTTAGATCTTTTTGTTTTGGAATGAAAAATTATGTCATTACCAAAGTGATTGAAAAATATTGAGATATTTTCCAAGGAATTGCTTGATGTTGATTATAAATTGGAACAAATAAGCAATACTTTATGTCAATTTAAAAAAAAGTATAATAATTTAAAGGAAATAAAGATTAATAGTAAACAATGGATATCTATTCCATTTATTTCAAATCCAGAAGTGAAATTTTTTAGGTATATATATAAGAATGTGTTTAATGTTTCATTCTACGTTCCAAACAATATTAATAAATTAGTCAATAATTATAAGTATGTCATATCTGTCAAGCAGAAAAGTAATGTCATATATCAATTTTTTTTTGTGATTGTATGCTATCATATATAGGTGAATCTAGGTGCACTATTGAGAAGAGATTGAGGGAGCATAAATTGTTATATAAACATGCAAAAAGTACAAATAATGATGATTAAATTTCTCCTTCAGTTTTCTTTGATCATGAAAAAACATGTAAATATAAATTTGATTTTGAAAATTCTTCATGAAGAGAGAAACCATAATAAAAGAAAAATTAAGGAGGCAATTTTTATAAATAGGAATAAAATGCATTTAATAAGTAGGCAATCTGCTAACATTGAAATACAAGATTCCTGAAATTTGAATTGATGACGTTTGCTTCTGCTTTGTTTTGTTCTTTTTTTTTTTTTGAATTTTAATGGCAGTTGAGGCAGGATCAAGAAATTAACCAAAAGCACTTCTGCAAATTTAAGGATTGTTTATAATAGTTTGTTACCATTATTTTTATTGTTTGTATTGTAATTATATATATAATTTTTAAATGTGAACCACACACACACATATATATATAAACCTGTATATATATATTGCAAAATATGATATATTTTGGCTAGAACGATTGTCATAAGGTGGAACATTTATCCACTATGACCATGTGTTAATATCTATCTGCCTACATTGAAGTACCTGATAAGCTAGATCAACACATGATGGATATTTATGTGAGGAATAAAATAAAATCCCCCACTGCCAATATATATATATGTTCAGAATGTGCTATTCATAATCAATAAGGAGTTCTCAACATTTATAATAAAAATGCATAAATTGTAGGAACTGTTACATGAGCAGGACTCTGAGGAAGAATTGTGCCTGATCATCTCGATCCATGAAATATTGTAAATATTATAATTTTTTTTTTTCATTTGTATAGATGTCTTTTTTCCATTTTATTATCTCAGTCTTATATTTAGGAAGTACTAATGGTTAAATACAACACTTTGGAACAGTCCAATGTAAGAACGTATAAAAAGAGTGAGGGAGGAGGTTGAAAAGTCTGATTTTTTTTAAATAAAATGTCGGTAATTTTCTTCTAAAATGCTTGATTTTTCATCCATGACTGTGAAATTCAGTGCTTAATCTAAATATTTAAACAGTAAAAGTTTTTCTTTTTTAAATTCACTAAAATAACCAATGCTACAACATGACATGACCATTTATAGTATGTGTTATATGTTTTACTAATAGTATTCCTAAGATCTTTTTAATGAATAAATGAATATTCTTTACTATTTTCTTTGCTATCATATCATATATTGTTTCATTATTATATTTCTTCCATGATATATAAATATGCAAGGTGATTATTTTAGATCAACCAACTTCTACATCTAGAACTGCATCTGGAGTTGCACTTAAATTTCTAATTTAGTTAGCAATCTCACTTTTATCTAATAAATTTTTCATTACTTTTGTATATATAAATGTTTATATTATGTGTATCTATCATGGGAAATAGGAAATAAGTAATTTTAAATTGCTTAATTACAATATGATAGATACTCATCATAGACATAGAAGTTATAGATATAGAAGAATATATCCAAATAATTCTTTTGCACTTGTAAATATTTTTTTATTATTTTTTTGTATACATTGATTGATAATTTGTGCTGTTTTTATATATTTTGTTGTTGTAAATAAACATTATGAAGTTTTGTTTAATTGACAAGGTCTCTCTAATTTGTTGATCCAGCATTTACATTCAATCCTATAACCAATATTTTGCACATACACACCCATACATTATTGTTTGATGAGCATGAGAGAAAAATGTTAAATAAAGGTTATTCCTTAATAATAAATGGGATGAGCTAATTTAGTTATTGATTAACAGTCTGCATAGGTATATCCCTGTTAAGAGAGTTGAATGCGAATTCTTTCTGAGTTCAAATATCTGAGGCAACAGTTCCGAAAAAGAGTGGTGAGATGTTAGATGAACTGATTTAAATTGCATGTAGATTTTATATATAAGGCTTAGACTACTCTATTGAAGATAGATGTAATCATAAGTTGTGTACTTCATTGTGTCATCTCCAGCATCCTACACGAAGACCCTAGGTCTGACCATAGTCAGCTGCGACCTTCTCTTGTCACTTCATCGATCTGATCATTACAGTAATTTAATAATAAAATAATCAAATATAAATTAGGAGAATAATAAAAAAAAAAAATTCAAGTCCACTTTTATGCTCTTCTACCTGTTTGTTTATCAGCACATTTATAGATAAGTTAATAATTTATTAATTATATGTCACACATTTAGTTTCTTATTTCCAAGATACAAAATGGTTAAGTATACATTTTTGTCAACAACAACAACAACAACAACAATAATAATAATAATAATAATAATAATAATAATAATAATAATAATAATAATAATAATAATAATAATAATAATAATAATAATAATAATAATAATAATAATAATAATAATAATAATAATAATAATAATAACAACAACAATAATAATAATAATAATAATAATAATAATAATAATAGTAGTAGTAGTAGTAGTAATAATAATAAAGCAGATTGTAACTAGTTATTTGCACACAACCTTCCGTTTAAACTTTATTCCTTTATAGCCAGCAAAAATTATCAACAAAATAAGTCTGAAATGTTTAATGAAAAAGTTCATCAAAAATTTTTCAGCATAACAGTAAAATTCACACATTCCAGTTATTTCCTTAGTGTTAGAGATTAAATCTAGGTAAATCAAATTTATAATGTAGGTATGTGTTTCAATTACTTTTTTTAACATTAGAGATAAAATTTAGGTAAAGTAGATTTGACATATAAACAGGCCTTTCAATTATTTCTTTAATATTAGAAATTAAATTTAAGCAAAGCAAATTTATAATATAAGCACACATACGCATCTCAAATGATGATTTTAAAATTTAAATTAATTAATTAGAAGCAGGGAAGATAAACCTCATTTTTGAAGAGATTTACATCTGCATTTCAATTCTTATTTATCTCAGTAGAATTTCTGAGCTATTTTTATTCCGAAAATTAAGAGAAGTTTTATTTTTAAGCTTGAACTATGGAAGAACCAACTTGTAGAAACAGAATTGTACTAATAAAAACCTTTTATGGAGAGAGAATTGTTGATATCAGAAAACCCAACTTTTTGTGAAAAAGTATCCCCTTTTATATCAAATCCCAAGCATCTGTTCATTCATCAATCCAAGGCCATTCAAAAGTTTACTCTAGAAAAAAAGGTTGCTCCTCCCATTATACTGAGCTAATTACTTACAAAATACCAAGAATCTTTCTTTTTTGAAAAAGAAAGAAAAATTATTTTGTCTTTAAAAATATTAAGTTAAATTGAGTTAAGAATAATCTATTCTGTATTTCTGAAATAACAAAATAAAAAAATAACAATTATTTTAGCCATTAAAATAATTAACAATGCATTTGACTGTTTGATAATCCACTGGTCCAGGATCTATTAATTCATTTAAATGTAACTAAGCTGGTTATTCAGGCTATGGATCAGGAAATCAAATATTTTGCTATGAAACCTGATATTTGGTGATTTAAAGAAGTACATGAATGGAAAATGAAGTAGAAAGATGACACAGGCAAATATGCACATCCCTAAATGCTGTACCACAGATACTAAACTGATCTGATCAAAATATTGATTTCTATGATGATGAGTCAAATATATTTCACTATTTCTACTATGGATTGGAGTATTAAAGCAAACAAACCAGGAAATTACCTAAATAAATACCAATACTGTCCTACAGATAAATAAAACAAACTTGGATCAACCTAAACTAAACTAACAATTTCTGCGACAAGCCAGCCCCCCGTTCTATCATTACATACTCACTAAAGAACGATATTAAATATTTCAAAACTCTCAAATTGTATCTACAAGTACTTTTAAACATAGTCTTAGGTAATTGATAAAAAAAAATTAAATTTCAGGTTATTTCATTTGAAACAAAACATTTGCTGAAATTAGAATAATATTTTTTATAAAATAATTTTTCAGAATAATTTTCATTAAATACATGGACTCTAGTTTAACATATGATTAATAAAAAATAGTAATATACTTCCTTAAAAAATGTTTTACAAGCATGGCTATCATGGGAGAGGTAGATGCTGTTTGCATTCTGAAGTGATGCAGTACTGATTTTTCCCACGGTGAAGATATAACAAAAATGCAATGTTGTTTTGAAGTATTTCAGAAAGAAAATATTTCTGCTGAAAAAATTAAAAGACAATATTATACATATCAAATAAACAGAAAAAATGTACCACTATGTTTTATATATGGACTTAATTGTGGTTCATCGATTGGAGTATGTAATCATTCCAAAATCCATTTGGAAAACAGTTTTTTCTGTTCTTTTTTTTGGAATCTACAGTGGTCATTCTTTTTATGAGTTGCCTTTTATTATTATTTATTATAAGTATAGAAATACTATTGTGGCAAATTATATAGACTTTTAACTATGTGATTAATTAATAACTATATGAAAGGGTTGAACGTGATCAGTGACAGTGCTCGTTTGATCAGCATTATAATATGCTTGGTTTCCGATTAAAAAAAAGTTTTATATCAGTAATTTGCTACAGAAATCACATTTCAATGAATATAAGTATATGTGTGTGATGACAGAAGAAAATGAAATTAAAGGTGAGCTGATACTAATTCATCTTCACAGTTTACATTCTTAAATGATTAATTTTAATAAAATGCATATGATTTTTTAAAATTTATTTTATAAATAGTAATTTATGCTTAAATTTTATTATGCATATGTGGTTACATACGATCAATTTTATTAAATTGTTTATTTGTGGATAGACACAATTATTTATAAGATGAATGTAAGCACACCTATACTGCATAACTCTACTCAGCTCTATGATTCTGGCAGTGTATTTCCTGAAAAGCTGTCACAGTGCATTTAATTAGTTTAAGTTTTTGTATCTTTTCTCAATAACTCAAGTCAACAAATATTTGAGAATTACACAGTTCTATGAAAAGAGCTAATTCTTTTGAAAACTACAAATATTATATTGTAAGGTGTACATGGAGAAGTTATGTTGAAATTGGACTTATCAGAAGATGCTATTAGATGAATAGCCAAGATGTATGGAACTATACATAGTAAGGAAGTTAATTTTATTATAAGTTGATATCAATATCATAATCCACTAACAATACAAAGTAATTTTTTTAATAGTGACTTTGATAAATGAAAATGTAACAATTTACACTAGATAAATACTTTGCATATAATAGAGATATATATGAGAGATAATGATCTGGGACAACTGATGAGTGCTTGTTCACCATGAAATGCATCTTGGGGGGCATTTGTCTTTTATAATATCTTTATTTATATGAACTTGAAAAGAATGGGAAAGTGTGGAAGTGTTTATTATATCTATAAAGATATTACATATGGGACAGAGAAGGGTGAATAACTAACTCCATGTGTGTAAATTTAAAAAATCAGATATATTAATCTTTAACTGAGGTTTAAAGTTTATATCTGTGTGAGAGATAATCTCTAGTTTCAAAAATGATTAGTAATAATCATTAGGGTATTTATCTAAAATGGATGGCGTCAAAGTTGTGAGTGGAGAGAGTTTGACAATGTTAAATGAAAATGTAACAATTTACACTAGATAAATAGATATATATATGAGAGATAGTGACCTGGGCCAACTGATGAGTGCTGGTTCAGCATGAAATACATATTGGGGGTCATTTGTCTTTTATTATATCTTTATTTATATGAATTTGAAACGAATGGGGAAGTGTGGAAGTGTTTATATATATATATATATATATATACATATATATATATATATATATATATATATTGTGACCTTTTATTCAGGTCCTTGTATTAAATAATCCAAAATTTTAAATCACAATAATATAGTTAGCATTTAAATCTTAATAAAGTGACTTTAAATAAAAACTGTTCTGGATGCACTAGGAAATCTGCTTGAGTGGAGATGAGATTTTAAACCCAGTGTAGGCTTTTACTAGGGATAAAATAATAATTTTATAAGTATTATTATTAATTGGGAGATAAATATTGCTATATTTATTATTGTTGATTAACAATTGAAATAAATAAACAAATAAATTAAATTTATTAAATCTTGTAAAATAAATGGTTATAGTTAATTCTTAAGCATATTTTTTTATAGTGAATCCAGAACTGCCTTGCATATTGTGAGTAATTGTTTAAAATGAAGGTAGAGGGGATAATATTAATATATTCACACTAAGGTTATTAGTCTATTTAGCACCACAATGCATTGTAATAAAAGATACATATTATCTAACCAAGTTGTAGGGGGAGTGATTAAGAAACAGAGAACAAGAAACAACAGATTTCGATTCTACTCTGATAAAATAAGGGGGAAAAAGCTGAAAAATCAGAAAAATTTGGAATTTAATTGAATAAGGATTATAGTATATTGTTATCTAAAATGATTGAATAGGAATCTAAAAAACCTTGCTATAATTTCAATATCACTTTTTCGTCGATTGATGATTCTTAAAAATTATACTGGAAAGGAAATGGAAACCCTGTGGATCATAACTTATTCCCATAAATATTGTTTTACACCCATAAAAATTCAAGGAAAATTAAAAGAAAGAACTGATAATGTTTGTATTTCGCACCACTATTAAACATAAAGCAGAACATATGTTCGTTTGTAAATCGTAATTTCAAGAAAATAATTCAAAATGATTTTGAAGAAAGGTTTCAAAAGATAGTATAAACAAACTCAAAAGTTATTTTTGAATCATCTAATTTTTAATAAAGTAAAAAATAATTGTGTGATTTTATTCTCTATTCTCAACTGCTAATTTTTCTTAGCGCCAATTGTGTAATGATAGAAATGGAACATTATAGATTAACTAAAATGCTAAGGATATCATATTTATAATTGGATAAATTCTTCCTAATATTGCTAGTCATATAATACTTTGTTAATAAAAATGGAACAAAATAAATATTTACTTTTAAAGTTTTATTGTGAAATATTCGTCGTCGTAATAAGGTTTTTTATATTTAAAATGCCCAGATTATTTAAAGATTGTTACAAATCGTACCGCGGAGGAAAGAATAAAATTAATAAAGAATTTTAAAAAGTTAAATATGTTAATGGTAATAAAATTCTAAAGTCATTTTCAAGGAAAATTATCTGGATTAAAGTGTGGACAAACTGATTTTAGTTATACTCCACTTGAAACGGTTAAACCTTGTTTCACTATGTTAATATTGAATAAATCAATAAAGGTATTTAAAAGTTTGTTTTGAAGACTAAAAGTTTTTTTGAAGACTCCATTTTCTAAAAATAATTTTTTTTTAAAGGGGGGGGGTGTGTGTTAATTTATTGAGGAGAGACTCCTCACAGCATTAAACCAAAAAACCCAAAAAAATTTATAAATAGGGAAGAGAATTTTATAAAAAAAAGAGGGCTCTCTCTTTTTTTCTTTTTTTTAAAAACCCAACCAACAATTATTTTTAAATGAAGTTTATATTTAACTTCATACAAATTTAATTAATTAAATTAAATATATACATGAAATTTATTTTTTATTTTAGAGTTTTGGTGTTATATATTAAATAATAAATAAATAAAATTTTGTTAGGAGATTTCAATAACCTATAAAGTTATTAAGGAAAATCATCTCTAGAAAAGTGGATAAACCAATCCTTTTGATTATGCTACAATTGAAAACGTTTGAATTTTAATTTCACTATATTGACATCGGTAAATGAACCGATAAACGATTTTTTTCTTTGCCTTTGGAAAAGTATTTAAATATTGTCGGATTATATTATCATCGAACAGGAGAAATATATATATATATATATGCATGATTTTAGGAATGTTTACTCATCATAATATCAGTTATCATTTTAGCTCACCAGAATAAAATAAACTTTACTAACAGGATAAATTCTGATGGTAGAAAATGTTTGTTTATTACTTTTTTATTATTGCTATGTTAGTTTATAATACTTACGTCATGTGTCCTTTGGAAAAATTTTTATGTATAATTTTTTTTTTATGTATAAAGATACATACATTTATTATTACACATATTTTTTCTGTTTTCCCAATTTGGGGAAATGTAGTAATAGGTGTCATTTACCTGGGGAGAGGGGAAGATATATTTACCTCTCGTACTTTTAAAATAGTCGTTAATATTTATTTAAAGAATGAACAAATAGACTTAAATTTTGTCAAAGATATACTATAGACCTAATTGCTTTCTTATATAAAAGAATTAATACAAGTTGTTTTTTTTTAATTAAATTTTCCAATGAACATGTCCACTTTGAAATATTGATTTATTTGTTTTATCAGGCAGTGATTCACCTATAGATAGGTTAATTATAAAAATGATAACATTGTGGACATAGGTAATGTTTGATTGACATGTGTATTTGACTTTTGATATCTGTTCCTGCTTTAATACACTAAACTTATTCGTCTCAAATTTTATTCAATTACTAATTGTGCGGAATATGATAATTGCCCTTATATTCTGATAAAAGAAATGGCTTTAATATGGTGCACTACTTTATAACTTTTGAATTCTAAATTTAAAATTTGTGCATACCCTAAAGTCCTAAATATACTGTTGGTTTTTGTAATTTAAGTGCTAGTTCAGCTTAAATAAGTTTCATTATTTCATTCTTTAAAATAGGCTAAATAGTAATAAGTGATACTTAATATCATTGTATAAGTTAGTCGTATAGACTAAGAGTATGGTCAATGGTATCTTAGGTATTTTTCCCATCACTGAGTTTCATTTAATGTATTGGTTTTATTTCATACAATGTCTCTAAATTAAAATTTGTAAAGATTGTAAATAAATCTTGTTGTGTTAAGAATTTATTTAGTTGTCTGTCGTCTTATTGCTAATCACCATATACACTATTATTGTTATTGCTATCGACATATCAGAAGATTATAAATTGAAATCATCATCGACCAATATAGCACTATTAACTATATTATGCTATATCATAATAATTTTGTTAAGCCTTATAATTTAAGAGTACAGCTACAGCATCATCATGTAACAATCAAAATGGTAGTAACCTATAGTACAGATTATTTTAAGTAATAGATTAAAAGATAAATATAATATTGATCTAATCGGTTTAGTTGAACCCGCAAAGCTATCATTCAATGATCTTGATCACATTGTTTATAATTATTTGAGAAAAGGAATTTGGTAAGTTATTGTTTTTTAATTATTAAAAAGTCATTCCTATTCCTAAATTTTAAAGTTTATATTAGTTATAAAGTTTCTTTAGAACTGCTAAATACCGTTGTTAATTTGAGATTATATTAAGAGCTGCCATGTGCATTATATTTGGGTAGTGGCAAAATCCCTCTCACTAACTCAGATATATGTTGTATAACAATTTTGAAATATTTGAACCATGAGAACAAAATTAGTTGTTAAGTTTCAAGGTAGAATTTGAATTTGTAGTAAATTTTATGGCTAATTATTTATGATAGTTGGACTTGAATTAGATTACTTTCACTATTTTATGAAAGTCAACCAAACTTTAAGGTATAAATTACTTTTTTTGTCATAAAATGTATAGTTTGTTTTAACTTTATGATAAATACTCTAGTTGTGTCAAGCTTGAAATCCCTATTTTTATTTAGCTTATCTTTGTACCATTTAATACAATATTAGCTTATAGTTTCAGATTTCAGTCTCCATCGTCAACATTATTCTTTAGTTTCATCTTGATCATTCTTTTATTTATTCATTTTCATTTGACTTTAATTCATTATCATAATTGATTAATCATACATTAACTTTATTTTTTTTAGCATCTTCACTATTCATTAATTCTTATTCTATCATCATCTTAATCATTCATTATCCTCATACATCTTCGTTTTCATTTTTAGACTTATTTCATTCTACTATTTAATTATCACTGCTTTTCATCAATCCACTTAGTCATCTACATCAAAATGTACTTACTTCATTTATAAGTTTAATTTCATAATCATTCCAGAGATATAATTATTAGTTAATTATTGGTTTGCTGAATATCAAATTTAGCTCATCACATTTTGTTTGTGTGGATTTTAAAGCTGTTTGTCCAGAAGTTATTATCTTTATTAATCACCTTGTGATCTTCTTTAGATCTATAGTTTCATGCTAGTTTTATTCAATACAGGAATCATTTCATTAGTTTAACTTTTTTATTTCTTTATGCTTGTAGTCTTGATAATGAGAGTA
>JAQFVV010013172.1:58456-222252 GCA_028023455.1 Epiperipatus broadwayi
ACAGCGCCACCTACATGATAACGCATCTGATGCTACAACTAGTATAAGCTTTTACCGGTGCCTGGTGGTCAGGGAGAAACAAAAGACTCTATACTAAGATAAGTTTGGGTGGCTAATTAACGTCTATGGATTTACAAAAGAAATGCAGAAAATATATATATATCTAGACCGAGACAGTGATAGGAATCAAATAAAATAAGAGAAAAAATTTAGTTTTAAATAATTGCACACAATTTATTTATATAAATATATATATAAGACGCCACTGTCTGCTTATATGAGACAGGGACGTGTATTGAATAATTATTGGCATTTATATTTCAGTAATGACAAAAGGGTTTTAAAACAGAGTGATATATTCTATTCCTCGGGCTAATAGCATTACGATAATGTGCTTGACGAGATAGAAATATGTGCGAGGTGCTTTGAGTGAATAGACAAGTTTAAGACAATATTTGAAATTAAATGTTCTAAAATATTCATTGACTTCGAGAATAGTGCGGACTAAAGCTTACTAAGCAAACGTGGGAATGGGATCAAAGCATTTATTTGAGAATAATAATAGATTTGTATTGGGAGGTCAGTATTGCTGATAGTGAATTTATAAAGTTGGAGGGTGTGACTCGTTTAAGTCACGGATGCTTTGTAAAATAAATATAAAATGAAACAATATGAAGATCCGGAATAATTACGGAGGGCATCTCGCCGCTAACCCGTAGGAAAGTATTTTGACGAAACAGCCGAAACTTAGCGACTGTGTAACGATTGTGTTTAATTCCCAGGGGTGTCATTTGTGAACACCCTCTGCCTGGAAAATTGCAATAAGCGAAAGAACAGACTTTGCCGTGTAAAGAATCCTTGGAAAATAAAAACAAAGCGGTCTCAACAACCAATTCATGTACCGGCAATACGAGACTAGTGTATATAAAAACATACTAAATGGGTTTTACTTGTATTAAGAGAAATGCCCAATCAAATTCCCTGAAATTCATTTAAAAGGGTCCGCACATTCTCAACATCAATGATGAACTTTATAATTAAAATAGAACACGGTAATTAAAATAAGAAAATGCATGCTTGCGGGTTTGAAAAGTAAGTATAGATTTATATATGCAATCATGCATTAAGGGACACATTCAATCATTGACTTCGCACATACTCTTATATTAGATTAAAATCAATAGCATGTAGATTTTAAATGATGTGATTATATTACATTAAAGAAAAGAATTGCCCTCGAACGAGTGATTTGCAAGACAATAAAATTGGAAAATTATAAATTTAAAATATGCCTTAATAGCGGCGTCTTATTTTCAATAGAGGGAATAGTTCACTCGGTCAAAGACGATTCTGACACATTATCATAATAAAATAAAAGAAAGCTTTATAAATAGAAAATATTAACCCAAGGATAGAGAGCAAAATGTTAAGCATATTTAAACACACAAAATAAATACACAATGAAGTTGTGAAATATAAGAAAACAATGTTAAATAGCTATAGCATGTTAGTTAGTGATCACAAGAGCTCTTGGGTTAATTTAGGTTACCTCTGGAGAAGCATTTGCAGGTAGATGTTCGGCAGGTTTTATAATTCAGCAGCAAAATCTGGAATGTTCATATTTGGCAGCGGCAGCAGCAGTTTCGGGATCCGTGTGATAAATTTTTGATGGTATGGAGCAGCGGCTGGCTATTCCGAAGGGACATAGCCATCTTAAATGCCTCTACTCGGACATGTCAAGGTTAGCAAATTATTAGAATTTTAGAACAACTCAGAAACTTTTAGACAACTCAGAATTCTTTTAAAAGCCTAGAAACCTTTAAGAGCTTAGAAAGCTTAGAATAGCTTAGAATAGCCTAGAATGGAGAACAAAAGAAAAACATCCTTTTTATAGTAAAATTTAACAATAGATTTGTCCTGGGGCGTACAAAATTATTGGACTTATCTGCTGTAATTAAATCTATCCGAATGTCTAAAGGAATTCAACATTAATTAATTTCTTTTGTTAACTTCCCCGTCGACATTCGAATTACAAACTAGATTTAATTAAAATTACTGCTACTAATTAAAGAAAACTTAAGTGGACAGCTGCTGTTTTTAGATAAACTTATATAATTAAACTATTGTCCCTCATTTATTTTAACAGAAATATTTGGGATGATTTTTATCAAATAAAACGAAAATTATTTTATTTTAAATTGTAATATTTGAATCTATCTACTAAACGAATATTTACTAAATGAATTTTATTTTAAATCAAAATATATTACGACGGTAATATATTTGTAAATAGATCCAAACAAAATAACTAACAATTTATAATTTTGATATGTTTTAAAATGGATATCATAGTGTGTGCGCAATTACGACTTATATAACTTACTTTTTAATAAATGTAAATTATGTGAACAAATACATAATTCATAATATTTTATTTTATTTGGGAATAAGTTATATATATAATACGAGCATTGTGCTCGTGGTTTAAAATTAGGCGGGATTTTCGGTATATAAGTGTATTACAGACACACTACGATAGATTGGGGTTCAAACTAAGGTATGAGGGTAGGAAGTAGGTGAGAAAAGGTGAAACGAAGATCTGCAAAGCAGACCTTACTGTTTCACATTCCCTTAGTGACGGAACAAAAAAAATTGTTAAAAAAAAAGATCTTACAACAGGTGTCCACCTATGAAGCCTGCATAAAAAAAAATTTACAAGATAACCCATAATGTACAGGATATAAATATAATGAAGAAACGAAACTGAATTATATACCCGGATCATATTAATAAATCTACCGTCTAGCGAACATTTTCTATTATTTCCCCCCCTCTTTCAACAAAATTTTATTTAAAAAAAACTAATCGTTTAACACTGTTTATATCCGATCTCCTTTTTATATTATTCTGTGACGTGTCCATTTCTTTTTTTTTTGTTGTTGTTGTTGTTTTTTTTTTTTTTAAAAAAAACTACTATAATCCTGGGTCTGGTGGGTGATATACAAGGGGTTTTAGACTCCTAGCATTATAAGTCCCTCTTATGGCCCCATTATCCTCCAGTAAATATGCATTTGGGCCGCTTACCCGTTTTATCACATATGGCCCCTGATACAGTGGGAAAAACTTCTTGTATTTACACTGGTCCCGGCTACTGGGCTTTGGAGTTCTGACCCATACATGATCCCCAACTCGAAATTGGTAGGACCTTGTTTCCTTTAATTGTTTTTTTTCTGCCCGGGCTTTCAGACGATGATGAACTGCTCGCCGGTCCTCTTCTCTGTCCACTTCTTGATCATCCTTGGGCAGGGGTATTTTAATTAATGGTTGCTCTGGCTTACCAAAATGAAGACGCATTGGTGTTAGCCCTGTAGCCTCATTAATGGTTCCATTAATATACTGAAAAATTTCTTCAGTTCGGTTGACCCAGCCCCGGTGGTTATCGTGGATGTATGTCCGAAACAGCCGGTTAATTTCCCGCATGACCCTCTCGCAGGGGTTGGATTGGGGGTTTCTAATGGATGTCATCACATGCCTGAGACCTTGGCTCTTTATCCAGGTCTGCCATTCTCGTGAAGTGAAAGCCGAGCCGTGATCTGAGAGTATTGCTTCAGGCTTGCCGATAGTCACAAATTGCTTGCACTGTAATGCCTTAATTGCACTTTTTGAATCTGCCCTAATGACCGGGTAGGCCCATGCATACTTAGAAAATATGTCATAGGTGACAAAAAGGTACCGACATCTACGATAGGATGGTAGTGGCCCATAGTGGTCTACTGCTAATACCTTGTTGGGTCCCAATGGGATAATGGAGGCGGGGGTACCGCTGAAGATCTTATTTGGGGGTTTGCTTTTAGCGCATGTATTACATTTCCGGAGGGTATGCAATATATCACTATACATCTGAGGCCAATGAAACTGCCGCCTCAGGGCTTCTTCGGTTTTTCTGGGACCATAATGTCCCACCAGGCTGTGCATATAAGTGATTAGTGGGCTTCTTAAATCAGGTGGTATGAGAATTTTCCACAATCGATTCTCAGTCTGTTGCAGCAAAAGCCCATTTTGCAATCTGTATCTCCTTTTCCCCCTACCAGTGGTGCATCCTTGAGCAGGGTTTCCTTGCCTTTGGACTTCTTGCATTAAATCTCTGTACTGGGGCTGCTTTTCCTGCCAATACTGCAAATTCTTAAGTTTCTTTTCAATTTCCTGGTCCAACACGTTAGTCATGATGATTAATGGCTGGTCTGATATCATAGGGTTGCAAGGTTTAATTTCCACAGGGTGACGACTCAATACATCGGCCACAATATTTTCAGGGCCTGGACAATAAATTATCCTGTAGTGGAATTTCTGCAGTGACAAGCTCCATCGAATAAGGCGATCATTGTTTAGATAACTTTTATTCAGAAATTCCAAGCACCGGTGGTCCGTAATTATAATTACTTCCGATCCCAGCAATATCTGCTTGAATTTGCTGCACGCCCATACAATGGCTAAAGTCTCTTGTTCAGTGACCGTATAATTTTTTTCTGCACCTCTTAATGTACGGCTACTGAAGTACAAGACCTGATGTTGGCCTGCTTGATTAACCTGGAACAGTACAACACCTAGACCTTTCTTGCTGCTGTCAGTCTGCAAATAGAATGGGCGAGTGAAATCAGGATAACATAACATCACAGTCTGGAGGAAATTGTCCTTGATTTTCTTGAAATCTTGCTCGTGCTGTTCACTCCATTCCCACCGACGGTGTTGCTGCAATAGTTCCAGCAATGTGGAGGTATCTTTTGCAAAGCCTGGATAGAACTTATGGTAGTAATTGCAGAGGCCTAAAAAGGATCTAATCTGCTTTCTATTGATAGGCCTCGGAAAGTTCTGGATTGCTTCTACCTTATCCGGATGGGTCCGAATTCCTTGTCCATTTACGATGTGTCCCAAAAAGGCAATTTCTTTTAGAGCAAAGTGACTCTTTTCTAGATTCACAGTAATATTCTTTTGGGCACATTCAGAAAAGAACTGCTTCAAGTGCTCCAGGTGTTCCTGCGGGTTGCGCGATGCAATGACCACATCATCGATATAGCACACTAATTTTTTTTTTAGATCTTCGGATAGAACTTGGTCCAAGCACCTCATTAGTCCAGCGCCGCTGTTTATGAGCCCAAAAGGTACTCTCTTAAACAGATGTGTTTGCCCATTGTGACGGAAGGCCGTGTATTTCCTGTCTTGGGGGTGTAATATCATCTGCCAATAGCTAGCAGTTAAGTCTAATGTGGAAAAAATATTCTTTGTAGATAATTTGAGAAAAACTTCCTGTACAGGTGGTGGGATATCCCGTTCCGGTATCGTGATACTGTTGAGCATTCTGGCGTCTAAACACAGTCTTATAGACCCATTTTTCTTTTTCACAACCACTAATGGGTTGTTATATGGCGATGATCCTTTCTCAATTACCCCCCATGTAATCATCTGTTGGATCTGAGCGCTCACTTCGTCTTGATATTGGAAAGGAATGGGGTATGTCCGGGCCTGGAAGTGGGTTTCCTCCTTCACACGAATCCGGTGGACATAACCTTTAATTTCTCCAGGGATTGGAGAGAAGATTTGCCGACTTGCCATTAATAGTTGATGCAATTGGGACTGATTCTCGATGGTTTCTAGTGACGATTCTTTGACCTTATCTTTGATGGTGCTTTCATCGATGCTGGCCTCCATACACTGAACTTGGATTCCAGGTAGGACATCGGCTTCATTAAAATATATCTTCTCTTGCTGGACCATGATTGAATTCGTGGCATAGTCAAGGATACACTTATTTTGGGTCAGAAAATCGGATCCAATTATAACATCATGGACCAATCCTTTTATAACTAGGAAAGTGTGCCCAATGGTTATTTTCTTGAAGATTATCTCTAACCATACTTGGTATGCTTCAGTCTTGGTTCTTTTCCCATCCGCCAGTTTCATCTGGATGGGACGGGATGGTAACCTGGGTATACATCCGCTCTGTTCTTCCATTCGTAGCAACCATCCCTTTGAAATGCAGGAAATCTGGCTGCCAGTGTCAATGAGGGCAGGAAGTTCAATGGATCCCACTCCGATGTTTATTATTGGACACGGACCAATAGGAACTCCACAGGTGGGGTCCTCTTCTCGGATAACCATTGACATGGGGTTCATATCCCCTAAGAGGCTTCCTTTTGTTGGAGGATGAGCGTTGTGGGGTTGTGCTAACACAGTTCTTTTGGGTCTCGTATTCCCTCCCATCATATTTTGTTCTGATTGACGGTGGAGATTCCATGGGCCATAGTTGATCGTCATCAAAAATTCCGCCATGACTTCCACATCTTTGATCCTGCTGCTGACCATAAGCCGTTGGACAGGTAATGGCATCTTCAGTTGGATTGTACAGATGATGTAGGAATCTGAAAACTTGAACGCGGTGAGTGATCTAAATCGATTTACCAGGCGAATGAAAAATTGCATGCAAGTCTCTTTGATTGCTTCATATTTCTCCTGGCAAATCGTATTTAGAATCACGCTCTGCCGATCCTCACTCCAATAATACTTCAATAATGTGTTAGAGTAATTGGCAAAGTCGCTCGGTTTTTTAGTCAACATGCCCCACCAATCTCGTGCATAGCCATATAAGTAATGGCTAGCGATCACAGTCTGTTCGCGACAGTTCATCTTACACAGAGAAAAAAAATCCCGCAAGCTATCCAAGTGTGAGTGAGGATTTTCCCCTACTTCTCCTCGAAATATCTGAATGGTGATTATTTTATCAATCTGGGTTTGAATCCTAAGGTCTGAAATTAATGTACTGCAGGCTGCATCTCTTGTACTATTGTTGACTTGAGAAATTGGTTGATTGCTGCCAAAGGGCTGACAGCTCTGATTTGTAGTTCTGTACTCTTTCCAGTTTTCTCGGTAGCATTCTTCAATATTAAGTTCGAGAGCCCTTTGTTTTTTTTTCACTTTGACAATTTCGTCGAGAAGCAGCCTGTTAAATGTTTGGTACTCTTCCTCTTTTCTTCGGGCTTCCTCTTCATGCTCTCTTGCCCTCTCTTCGCTTCTCCTATACAATTCCTCCAGATATTTCCGATTGAAATCACCCTGGCTCGTTTGCTGGACAGTTCTCATACTTATTGGAGGAGATTCAAGAAATCCGGATGGGTCCGGTTCTTGATCAGCGTGGTTGTTGTCCATATTATCCCTGGCTTTGGATGATTATCGTGATCGATGATGATGATTACTTTTTATTTTATCGCTAACTATATTAATATATCTTTAACACAATGTATCGTACTGATAAAGAAAATGTTTAAACTGTTTTACGTGGAGCTTATTAAAACTAATACGGTAAAAAAAATACTCTTATTATTTTTCCTTGTTTAAATCTCTGCGATGATTACGTTTAATTACAATTTTATTAATGGCTAATAGGCTATCTCCCTCTCGGTTCTGTTGGCCTAATTGCTGCTTTTATATTTATCACTTAAAACCCCAACTACTGCCCTCTTACTACTGCTAAAATTTCTCGCTTAAATCTGCTGCCAACATATATATTTTTAACTGCCCGTATATATAAAATCTCTTAAATTCTACCTGTCAAAATATTTCGCTAAAATATATATTTTTAAACTCAAGCAAATTTTATTTATATATATTAACATTCGCTAGATCCGGGTATAATTATTTCGTTCCTTCTTATTTAAGATTTGCAAACATATATATTTATTGACATAATTATTGATCCGATTCACGTCTCATTATTTGGTCTAAGAAAAATTTACACACGTTTAGAAAACAAATTTCATACAAAAGAATTGAGCCTGGTGACAAAATTTATTTTAGAAGTAACTCCGTTTAGTGAAATTACCCTTGGGCGCCATGTCACCAGTTAAAAATATCCATAGACTGTTAGCTTCCCAAAATTAATTTTAATAACTATTCCATTTAACTACGGGCACTCGTTAAACATTCGCATTTTTTTTTATATATATATTGATTACAACATTTGATTTATCATTATGCTATATTGCGCGTTGAGCCGATAAAACTTTATTTTGATAGAAAAATACAATATTTGATATCTTCATAGATTGTCACAATATTCACTTGGGACAATATTTAAGTAATTTACGCTATGCGTACATAGCGTGATTTAAGTGAAACAATAAATACAGATAATACAGATGGCTCGTATCGCACTATAGCATGTTTGGACAAGTTCTGATTATATAGGATAAGTAATTGAATGCCCGAGTCAAACAAAATATATGAAATATACACGCAAATAGATAATATAGAGTTTGAAAAATATTATATATCAAAATATAAAGGATTTGAGTGATTAAATGCGAAAACAAAATGCTAAAATTAAACTACAGGGATGTGGGTGTTTAAATAATTAAGATCTACAGGGATGTGGGTGTTTAAATAATTCGAGGCTCCACGTTTGGGCAAGCCATGGACCCGGAAAAAAAAATTTACTATGTAACGGTCAGAATCGTCTATCTCGCTAACACACTGCATAATTCAAACCCCAGACACTAAACTGAACATTCTAGGAGGGGTTGCCTTCTAGATATACTAAGTTCGAATCTAAAGTCCAAATTTCACAGCGCCACCTACGTGATAACGCATCTGATGCTACAACTAGTATAACCTTTTACCGGTGCCTGGTGGTCAGGGAGAAACAAAAGACTCTATACTAAGATAAGTTTGGGTGGCTAATTAACGTCTATGGATTTACAAAAGAAATGCAGAAAATATATATATATCTAGACCGAGACAGTGATAGGAATCAAATAAAATAAGAGATAAAATTTAGTTTTAAATAATTGCACACAATTTATTTATATAAATATATATATAAGACGCCACTGTCTGCTTATATGAGACAGGGACGCGTATTGAATAATTATTGGCATTTATATTTCAGTAATGACAAAAGGGTTTTAAAACAGAGTGATATATTCTATTCCTCGGGCTAATAGCATTACGATAATGTGCTTGACGAGATAGGAATATGTGCGAGGTGCTTTGAGTAAATAGACAAGTTTAAGACAATATTTGAAATTAAATGTTCTAAAATATTTATTGATTTCGAGAATAGTAACGGACTAAAGCTTACTAAGCAAACGTGGGAATGGGATCAAAGCATTTATTTGAGAATAATAATAGATTTGTATTGGGAGGTCAGTATTGCTGATAGTGAATTTATAAAGTTGGAGGGTGTGACTCGTTTAAGTCACGGATGCTTTGTAAAATAAATATAAAATGAAACAATATGAAGATCCGGAATAATTACGGAGGGCATCTCGCCGCTAACCCGTAGGAAAGTATTTTGACGAAACAGCCGAAACTTAGCGACTGTGTAACGATTGCGTTTAATTCCCAGGGGTGTCATTTGTGAACACCCTCTGCCTGGAAAATTGCAATGAGCGAAAGAACGGACTTTGCCGTGTAAAGAATCCTTGGAAAATAAAAACAAAGCGGTCTCAACAACCAATTCATGTACCAGCAATACGAGACTAGTGTATATAAAAACATACTAAATGGGTTTTACTTGTATTAAGAGAAATGCCCAATCAAATTCCCTGAAATTCATTTAAAAGGGTCCGCACATTCTCGACATCAATGATGAACTTTATAATTAAAATAGAACACGGTAATTAAAATAAGAAAATGCATGCTTGCGGGTTTGAAAAGTAAGTATAGATTTATATATGCAATCATGCATTAAGGGACACATTTAATCATTGACTTCGCACATACTCTTATATTAGATTAAAATCAATAACATGTAGATTTTAAACTATGTGATTATGTTACATTAAAGAAAAGAATCGCCCTCGAACGAGTGATTTGCAAGACAATAAAATTGGAAAATTATAAATTTAAAATATGCCTTAATAGCGGCGTCTTATTTTCAATAGAGGGAATAGTTCACTCGGTCAAAGACGATTCTGACACATTATCATAATAAAATAAAAGAAAGCTTTATAAATAGAAAATATTAACCCAAGGATAGAGAGCAAAATGTTAAGCATATTTAAACACACAAAATAAATACACAATGAAGTTGTGAAATATAAGAAAACAATGTTAAATAGCTATAGCATGTTAGTTAGTGATCACAAGAGCTCTTGGGTTAATTTAGGTTACCTCTGGAGAAGCATTTGCAGGTAGATGTTTGGCAGGTTTTATAATTCAGCAGCAAAATCTGGAATGTTCATATTTGGCAGCGGCAGCAGCAGTTCTGGGATCCGTGTGATAATTTTTTGATGGTATGGAGCAGCGGCTGGCTATTCCGAAGGGACATAGCCATCTTAAACGCCTCTACTCGGACATGTCAAGGTTAGCAAATTATTAGAATTTTAGAACAACTCAGAAACTTTTAGACAACTCAGAATTCTTTTAAAAGCCTAGAAACCTTTAAGAGCTTAGAAAGCTTAGAATAGCTTAGAATGGAGAACAAAAGAAAAACATCCTTTTTATAGTAAAATTTAACAATAGATTTGTCCTGGGGCGTACAAAATTATTGGACTTATCTGCTGTAATTAAATCTATCCGAATGTCTAAAGGAATTCAACATTAATTAATTTCTTTTGTTAACTTCCCCATCGACATTCGAATTACAAACTAGATTTAATTAAAATTACTGCTACTAATTAAAGAAAACTTAAGTGGACAGCTGCTGTTTTTAGATAAACTTATATAATTAAACTATTGTCCCTCATTTATTTTAACAGAAATATTTGGGATGATTTTTATCAAATAAAACGAAAATTATTTTATTTTAAATTGTAATATTTGAATCTATCTACTAAACGAATATTTACTAAATGAATTTTATTTTAAATCAAAATATATTACGACGGTAATATATTTGTAAATAGATCCAAACAAAATAACTAACAATTTATAATTTTGATATGTTTTAAAATGGATATCATAGTGTGTGCGCAATTACGACTTATATAACTTACTTTTTAATAAATGTAAATTATGTGAACAAATACATAATTCATAATATTTTATTTTATTTGGGAATAAGTTATATATATAATACGAGCATTGTGCTCATGGTTTAAAATTAGGTGGGATTTTCGGTATATAAGTGTATTACAGACACACTACGATAGATTGGGGTTCAAACTAAGGTATGAGGGTAGGAAGTAGGTGAGAAAAGGTGAAACGAAGATCTGCAAAGCAGACCTTACTGTTTCAATATATATATATATATTGAAGCAGTCAATCTTAGCTGAAGATTGTGCTTCATCTTTCTACCTACTAACCCGTATTCAAACCCCTATATCCCATCCCACTCCTTTTGTCGTATATATATTTTTTATGTATATATTTGGAATGCCCGCCTAAATTTATAGTTTAACTTTCAATATTTATGATTATTAATTCTATTATTAATTATTAGTTCTTTTTTATTAAAGTATTATAGGTGCGATTCAAATATATATATATATATATAGGAGCAAAATTACTAACAAAAGATTAATTTTTTTTTGTAAATATTTTATTATACGTCATTTTTTAAACTTTTTCTTTTTAAAATACTTTTTCTATTAAACTGTATATTTTTATAGAATCCAATATGGAAGATGCTGCAGTAATTGTCTAAAAATAATTAAGGGTTGGAAGCACTATTGTTTTAATCTGGGGTAGGTATTTTTAATTAAAATTTTACTTAAAAGGGGATTAAGATTAGAGATACTTTTGTTAAAAACATGTTGTCAAATCTATTTCTAATCTGGAAATAGATTTGAATTTATTTTTGGACATTATCTTACTGTTGCATCTTCAAAAACAACTTATAAAAGAAAAAGTATAAAATGACTGAATTTTGAATCACAGGAAGATTATCTACTATTGAGAGAACTGATTGTAAACATATTACATGTCGCTGTGAAACTAAAATGATGTAGTATAAATCCACCAACCTGCTTGACCCTATCGGGTCATCATCTTCAACGGCCATCTTATTCTGCTGCCCAAGAGGAAGTAAAAGCCTGACCTAAGAACTTTAATGCTACTAGAAGCTTGCAGTTATTTAAGAACTTTCATTTCAATTGCCGTGCATGTGTAATATTTTAAATCAGATTCTTAAAATTGCCAGGTAACTTTTCAAGCAAACTAAATCTAACCTAACTCATCTATCAAGATTTCTTTTAATATATTATTTAATTTTGTTTTGTTAATATGTGATTTGCTCTTAGTTAATTTCTATATATAATATGTAAATTGCTCTCAAATGATTTCTTTAAATTTAATTATATCTCATATGCTCTAACTTTCTTTAATTTTGGTGCGGTTAGTTATTTATTACTTGATTTTATATATATATATATATATATATGTTTATTATTATTATTATTATTTTGCCAATCTCAAACAAACTGGTGAGCTTAATTTATAAAAATCTTTTCTTTCATTTTTAAGTAAATCTTCATGAAGCAAGTTATTAACGTCCCCTATTAAAATATAATGCATTATTAATTAATATGCTCGCCAGATTGTTTTATGTCAACATTTTGTTCATGCTTTAATATAAAAATATATATGTTTATTTAACTCTGGATTTTTTACCCGGGGAAAATCCAGAACTTTGGCTAATTAACGCTTTGAAATTTTAAAATATTATTTATTCATTTCTGAAAAGGTGACCGATTATTTGTTTTCTATATAACTGCTAGTTATTTTTTTTTTGCTATACTCTTAAAATAGTCTAAGCTTAAAAGATCAAATCTTGTATTTAAATATTTGAGTTATTGTAAAATCAATAAAGGTGGGATTGTTTTATTTTAAATAACAGAAAGGGAAGAGGATAAATTTTAATATTTTACTATTTTAGTTATTAAGTAAATCTTAATGTTTCTTTTACTAAATCAAATCTTCAAGTATATTTTAATAAATGAAATTTCTCTCTCTCTCTCTCTCTCTATATATATATATATATATAATTGCATAGCATATTATTTGTCTAAATTATAGTACTCAAACCAGGGTCATTTATTTTTTAAAGCAGTAAAATCTATTCACTGTCGTTAGTGAAATTCATTCATACTGTGTTTCTGTCATTTATCCTATCTTCGTATATATATATATATTATGTGCTTCTAATCTGGAGGTTGCGACAAGTTCGAACCCATAGATTTCTTCTCATATCTCATTCAATAGATAGTTGAGCTATCCAGAATCATATTTATTTCATATAAAATGCCTCTGGTGGTAATCCCGTAAGTTTGGCACACAGTATGCATATTCTTTCTTCATATAAAAAGGTCACTGGCAGTGACCCCTAAGTCTGGCACATGCTATGCCCATCCATATCTTCGTATAAAAAGGCCTCTGGTGGTGATCCCTAAGTTTGGCACACGCTATGCCCATCCACTTCATTTTCGTCCAGAAGCATGACTTTTTCTATTATTTTTAGGCTATTATGTCAGCACCTCAAACTTCTTCGTATGTATTATTTCTTTTGCTTCATGACCCAGTTTTAATACTCTAATATTAAAATTGCACTCTGCTTAAAATATATATAAATGCCAACTACTATTAGATTTATTATTAACATTATAATATATAAATTTATTTCAATCTTACAATTCCACCATCGTAACTTATTTCTATATTTAAGAGTATCTATATGCCTTGGGGAAAATAAAGCATTCGTCTTACTATCGTTAAAATAATTTTTCATTAAATATTTTGTCATCTAATCAAATGTCATTTTCAAATATGTTTTTCAAATGTATCTTATTTATTTACACGACCTCAGTAGCATGAAAATAGTTTATATCATATGTATAATGAATCTCAGAACGCTCCCCTAAATAATGATAGTCACCATGTTTCAGAACCGTAATCCAAAGTGTTAATAACCATTTTATGCGAATTCTTTGTAATAGTTGATTGGCGTTTTAATATTGGACCCACCAAAGATGTGTGCTTATTTATAATATATCATTTAGCTAATAAAGAGCATATGAGAAATAATAGCATGATTGACACTATGCAATCCTCTATCGCTTGGTAGACCGCTTGCTCATTCACGCACACACTAATGTATATAATTAATTTATAAATGTATAATAATTTGTCAGTATATTAAACTATATTTTATTGTCTAACTTATTTGAGTAGTTCGAATTCCTTTTTCTCCACTTCCACATATTACAGCCATGTTTATATATATTTTAATATAGTCATAGTTAATAGATGTCTCATTGTTTTGCTCAGCTTTGCTAGTCGGCCGGATTTAAAATTAATTCTCTTGTGCCATCACTATTATGTTATTTATTAGGTGTTTGATCTGAGTCTTAGATGGTGGGTTCGAATTCAGGCTGGTCCCTGACCTAAATCTTGGGCTTGACTGGGTTTGAAGTACATTTTGTGAGTTCCAGCTGATGTTAGATGGATAAACATGTTTTGACTGGCACAATATAAATATATATATATATAGACCACTTCCATTCAGAAGTGTATTTATATAAAATAACCAGAATTATTATAATCTAGCTTCTAAAAATTGAAATATTTCACATTCAAATCGATTAAATATAATGAAAATTTTAAAATAACGTTAATAACTGAAAAAAAAAATATAAGAAAAATGTAAGAAAGTTAGCCTGCAGTATAACAAAAGGACTATTACATAATAGAGATGTCTGCCCATCCCATGTATATGTATTAAATGGATTATGTCCTGTACATGAGGGTTCAGAGTGACCTTAGGTCAACATGGGTGTGACAAGAATCTCGGCCTCAGGGTGACCTTTGAGCATTCCATCATGAGATTTTCAATTGGATGGATGGTTGAAAAGTTGGAGTGTGAAATACATTGAAGCCTGTCCATTAAAGTATGTGGTTTGGCTATCTTAATATATATCTGAGTACTTATAGCATATATGTGTAGAGATGGTAATCTGGACCAGCTGATGATTGCTGGTTTAGCATGAAATACGTATATTGATAATTATTTATCTTTTCAACATATATGTGTTCACGTGTATCAGTGTTATGAGATAGTGTGGAGACTGGTGGGTCGTGTGAAAGTCTGTGCTCATATACCCTATATATTTTAACCAATTATAACGTGAAATCGCCATTGACTTCGAGAAATTACTATCACGGAATATCACTTCTGTTTTTTTTTTGTTCGTCTAAAATTAAATATTTTAAATCAAAATATTAATTTAGCTACATTGTTATACAATACAGTGTAAAAAATAAACATAAAATATATAAATATTTATGAAAAAAATTTTGTGTTAGTTTTCATCGAATGTCATTGATATGCAAATAGCGTCAAGGTAATTTACTTGTCTTGAATAGCAGTCAAGCATTGTTCACTTTCCCACCATAATTTTTCTTGTAAAATTTAAAATTTTTCTAGTCAAACTTTATATTCAGATAATTTAAAATATAATCTTAATTATGAATATAAAAAATTATATGAAATATTTATTTACATTCAAAATCTATGACAAAAGTGTAAAACATTTTGTTTTGATTTTTTACATTGATTGTAAGATCTTGGGGAATAATGGCCAAAGCTGATAGATAAAGCTTAGTGGTGCCTTATTAGGTCAAAAAGATGGGTCAATATAACAATAGATGTCGAAGAAATATATATTTTTTTGTAAAAGTACTGCCAAATACGTTTCACGACTAAAATTTATATTTAGATTTTTACGATAAAATAAGCGTAAATTAAAGAAGGTGTGACCAAAAATGGCCAGCACATGGTGCAAATGGTTAAAAAACTATAATTATTGGCTAAAGGGTTTTAAATAAAAAAATCAATTTTCTTTTTAAATTTATTACTAATTTAAGTTCAAATAATTTAAATCCATTTTCACAAACTATTTTATATTAGTTCTAAGCATACCATTCATTCAATTATCTCTGAATATTAAAAAAAAATTCAACATTTGTTAACTATATCATTTAAAATTAGTGATTTTAACTTATCCATATATTTTGATATTACGTTGCAATCAATTCGGGAATGCACGATAAACTTTACAATATCTTCTCCTTTACTTTTTTTGCATTCTTCATATATTCATATACATTACTTTTTATAAATCTCATATGCACACCGATGCAAATTTTTTTACATGTAATTTTTTTAATTTTTTAACAGTTCTCATTGGAGCAAATGCTCGGATGAGAACTGCAGGACAGTACAGTCGAAAGTGTCAGAAAATTAAAAGAATTATATATAAAAAAAATTGCATTGGAGTGTATGTGTGGAGATTTATAAAAAGTAACATATGGAACTTTAAAATCCTTGTTAGGCTTAACTTTTTTTATATTGTGTCTAGGTTTAATGTCACTTCCCTCCATTATAATAAAAAATGTAATACTGTACAAATAAAAATAATTGTAAAAATAATAAATATAACGGTAATTAACTATTATATACAGACTTTCAATCCACAGAAGTACTTTCAGATCATTATGGAGTGGCTGAAACAATGTAAAAAAGTTATTAAGCCTAAATGCAAACTCCGTTTTTTTTTTTAAGATTGCCAAGTTTATTATGTATTCCCGACATAAAATTGAACGATTGTTAAAATTTAGTGTCAATGTGTATGGATAAATTAAAATCAATCATTTTAAATGACATACTTAAGAAATGTTAAAAATATCTTTTTAATATTCAGAGTTATTTGAAAGAAATTGAACATTTAATAATTTTAAATAATGGTATACTTGGAATGAATATAAATTTTGTTTTTGAAAATGGATTTAAATTATTTTAACTTAAATTACAGTAATAAATGTGAGAACAAAATTGTTTTTTTTTATTGAATAAGCAGTTTCCACAAACTTATAATAGTATGAATTTTGTTAATTTGTCAGATAAAAAGATACCTTTGAGTCAAGCATTGGTAGCCGAGAGGTCAGCGCAGCAGACAGTTGTCGCGTGTTCGCTTCCCGGACGATGATTTGACATATAGAAAAAAAAAGGTACCTCTGATTCAGAAATCGCTAAGTATGTCGGCAGCGTTATTTGATATGATTATAATTTGGAATTAATTGTAACTGTTCAAAATTCATTTAAAATAATTTCTGGAGATAATGACATAGCTGATGAAATTATTAAGAAAATTGTCATAAATTTAATGTGATTCCATATAAAAATTCGTGGGAACTGGTCATTTCGCAATTTAAACAGAAGCTGAAAAATGATATGATTTGTTTGAAAGAAGATAAAAGGTTGTAGATGTGTTCAATGATAAAATGTCACTATATTACAAAAAATTAAAGTGCAAATGGATAAACATGATGTTTTTATTGCAGGATACAATAAGAATAATCAGAGAACAAATTTTATTAACAATATTTTTTAAAAAGCCAAGAATAAATCCTTCAGTAATAATGTATATTATAAGATATATCCTTCCTGCACTAATGACCACATACTTTTGCAAATATAAAGTTATATAAAGAAGGTAATCCTTTGCAACTTATCATTGATTTTGGTGGTTTGTTTATATATCAAATTTCTACATATATTGGTAAACTGTTACAAGTGTTTTTATTATTTGGGGAAAATACTATTGCTTGATTTTTTGATTTTGTAGATAAAATTAAAAATATTGTGATTAATGAGAGTGATGTTATTTATAAGATGTGACAGAAATGTATGGTGTTATTGATAGAATGGATTCCATAAAGTAATTGAACATGCATTAAAAAGTAATGGCAATTGTAAATATGTGATAAAATTTAATATTTATTTTTTTTAAAAAAATGATAACACTGTTACTTCTTTTGAAGGTGGATATTATCATATGTTAAAGTTGGCCTATGGGTCTGCCTGTTGTTGCACAAGTTTGCATTTTTTGTCTATATATGAGAATAATATTTCAGATATGTGCACTTTTAAAGATATTAAAATTTAGGAAAGAAATGTGTATGATGTTTTTGATTGTGGAAATACGAATACTATAGATTTGCTTATAGAGGAGTTATAATAATTTGAATTGCTTAAAATGGAACTGGACAAAAGTATTACTATTTAAGTTAGGAATTAATAATCAAACCATTGCAAAAAAGAGAATATATAAATTGTAAATCAAAAGTACCAATTATGCATAAGATGGCAAGCTTTATATTTTTTTTTTGCTTCGTAATAACTGTAGTTAGTAGAGTGATATATTAAACCTATTGGGATATTAGTCAAAGAATTGCTAGAAGTTGGTTATGAAATTGAAGACATTAACAATACTTTATTGTCAATTTAAAAGGAATTATAATGATTTTAAGTTGATGATTGATAATAAAAAATGAATATCTATTCCTTGTATTTCAAATGATGAAGTGAAATTTTTAAGGAAATATATAAGGATGTATTTAATGTATCGTTTTGTATTACAAAAACTTTAATAAGTTAGTGAATAATTCTAAAAATGTCATATGTGACATGCAGAAAAGTAATATTGTCTATCAAATTTTTTGTGGATGTATGTTATCATAAGTAGGTGAATCTTGGTGCAGTATTGAAAAAGTTTAAAGAAGCATGAATTCTTTGTATAAACATGTGAAAACTACAAATAATAACGAATTAATGATTGCTTCAGTTTTCTTGGATCATGAAAGGACATATGAATATAAATTTAAGTTTGATATTGAAAGTGTTAAGATTATTCATGAAGAGAGAAAACATAATAAAACAATAATTGAGGAGTCAATTTTAGTAGACAGAAATAAAATGAATATACAGTAATTAATAGACAAACTCCAAACGTTAAATTTTGGGATTCATGGGATTTCAATTGCTGACATTTGCTTCCATTATGTTTTTTGAATTTAACGGCAGTTGAAGAGGATTAAGGAATTAAACATAGTCTTCTAAATTGAAACATGAATATAATAGTTAATTATATATATATTGTAATGTGCTGGTGGATTTCACAAGAGATAGTGGGAACGCATTTTTGCTATGGTTGGACTTTGGCTCTTCAGATAGGATGCAAGTGATTACATGATGAAATACTTAACCTATGATTGTATCTACTTCCAATAGACTAGCTGTACCTATTTTTATTAACCTAGATACAATCTGGGTCAGTTCATCCAATTCTCACTCCTTTCTAGCCCATTATCCACAGTATTTGAACTCAGGAAGTAATTGATTGGACTCTCTTATCAGGGAAAAAGATCACACTAATAGTAGTTATTGCACCTCTTTATAGGTGATAATTAATTATCAAAAGTCAATTAAGCATATCCAAAACCATAAAATATATATATAGTATAATAATATTACAAATCGATGTCTGTATTTTTTAAAAATAATATACGTAAATTTATAAATAAATATTTGAACATACAGTACTTAATAGTTTATAAAAAAATATATGTATAATATTTTTTATAAACTATTAAGTACTGTATGTTCAAATATTTATTTATAAATGTACATATATATATATATATGTGTGTAGTATAAGTATATATGTATTAAAGTTATAATAATTGACCTAAATATGTATTTCCTCTATAATAATAATGTTGATATGTATTAGAATAATTAAGATTATAATGTTTACGATGGGTGGATATGGAAATAATGATGAGTTAGAGACCAGACTAAAACAACGAATTATATTAACATTTATTGATTAACAAAAATATAAAATACGAATAACAATTCAATCTGACTCGTGTATTTTTTTTTTAATGATGTCAAAGCTTTATCGTACAGTAAATCTTTATTATTATTTAAAAATCGAATTTTAGAGTGGGCGGAGTTTTTTTTTTAAGTCAGCTACAATTCGATGAGTTAGCTGGGATTTCAGGTACTAACTTGTTGCTGGTAGAGTAAACATGTTAATTATTCTGTGATTAACTCGCGCCTAAAGGGATTACTTCAAAAAATAAAGTATTTGGTTGATCAGTGTTTTAATTTAGTATATTATTTACATTATTTGTAGCCTGCTGCCAATGATATTGCTCACTCTACCTGAGGACCAGAGGCTTTCAGAGATTGGATAGTGTATTAATGAGGAAAGACTAAAAATATATTTCTATCGTTATTAACCATAAAATAAAGAAGGTGGGCAGTTCAATATATATATATAGTACCAGAAATCTATTAATGATAATGATGATAATGCTTATACTGACCAGTAATAAAAATCTACACATTCAGACAATGTTTGTAGTAGATAAATATTTCTTTTTATTTTAAAAAATTAATAATTTGTCAGTATATCTACAAACTAACAAAATCGAATTTGGTGATGATGATGATCAAACCTTATATCAACATCTTAGTTATACATTAAATCCTATCTCAGAAGACTTCAGCAGAGGAACTTTTTTCTGCCAAAGGGCATTTGGTTATTTATGTCATTCATGGGCCATATTAAATTATTAACTTAAAAATTAGATTGCTATATTTGATTACAATTTAATTAATATACCCCTAATAATTGAAGATGGGTAATTTTTTAAAATAACATGTCGATTTCAACTTTCCCTTATTAAAGAAATTAAAGAAGAACCAAAATTTTTTTGTAAATTAAATATAAAATAACATCATTGTTATTAATGACTGTTCAAAACTTAGTGACAATTTTTTCTATTCATCTTATTATTCTTCATAACATTTATATTCTCAAATTTTTTTATGTTCTGGACTGATTAATTCTAGAGGGACTAAAAAACAGTTTTTATAAACTTTCCTTCGGAAAATAATTTTGAATTTTCTGATTATTCTTTGAAATAATGTAACTTGCTTTCACAGAATTTTATTTTTTGTTTGTACTTTTTATGAAACATGTCAGCTACTTAATGGAGTTCCTTTTCAAGTTTTCTATTTTAACTTGAAATAAAAGCACGTGTGAGGTGTTCAGAAATTAATTACATCAACTCCTATTTTTAGAACAAGGGATTGACTTAATTAATTTTTTGACTTCATACTTTTATTTCAAGTTAAATCTAAAAACCACAATTGTGATTGAAAAAAAAAACCAATTATATTTGTTCTTTTTAGTGCATAGTCAATAGAAGTATTTAATATACATAAAACAATGTATGTCTCTATTATACTATGTTTAAATGACTACTTATTAGTGTCATGAGTCAATTAGTTTCTAAATATACATTTTACCTTAAATATTTGTTTTATTTTATTGTGTTTAAATTCCTATTTCTCTCTTGCTTTTCTTAATTTGTCTGCTATAAACAAACACTTATTGTGCACTATACTCCCTCTTCCTATTTATCCTGCTGTAAAAAGATGGATGATTTAATCAGATGAAATGATTATATCATTTCAATATGTACTAATCGATTCTAGATTATCCTGACTAAATCATATTTACTTTCTTCTTGTTTTTACTTTAAACTGAGTATGTTCTTCTATTTATTTAAGTTCTTATCTTGATCTGTTGTAATTGTTATTAATATTTTTTATTATGAAAGCTTATTATATTTGGGAAACGTTTATCTATTTTATGAATTTATACAATACGATATTATGACAAATCTCGTATCACGTCTGTCAGATATATTTATGGTCCTATTAGTATTCTAAATGTTGTATATGAATATCGGTATTCTGTTATGAGTGCATGAATATCTATTAAATATCAAAAGTTATATTAAATTTTCTTCTTATGCCTTTCAAAATATCTATTAAATATCAAAAGTTATATTAAATTTTCTTCTTATGCCTTTCAATCTGAAACAGCTTAATTTTAATTATAATAGCTACAACCAGTATTATGTGTTTAGGCAACAATGTTCTTTGAATTTAACTAATACTAGCTAGGTGTCTTTTAAAAAAATGTTTACATCGTTGTTTGTATTATATGAAATAGTCTGTGTTTTTAATTTGCATATAAATATATATTATATTTTATATTTCATCTTTTCTATTTTAAACTCTTTACTCAAAATCTTTTTTGTATGGAATTCGTATTACTATATTATTTATTGGTTGTTAATCGAATAAATAATTATAGTCAATAATTCTACTTAACTTTTATAATAAATTTTACTTAGTCTTTCCTTAGTTTGACCATAAATATTTCACTTTGTAAGTGAAACTTCTAATATTTTATAAGTGAAACTCCTAATAAACAATGAAAATTTCCGTGAGAAATTCTTATTCAATGCTTGAGGTAAATGGTGATGGATATATAACAATAGTACGTTATCTAGCAAAATTTTAAATAAAATCATGACTTAAATTAGAATTGATTTTATAATACTCACATTGAATAGTGGCTAAAGTCTCCATTTGATAATAAACACTGTTCGTTATAATCATTTAATTTTCTATTAAAGATTTTTGTTTGTATATTTTTAATAGATGATGCCTCATCTCTTTATTAATAAATAATTAATTTATAAGTTCTTTTCAAAATGTGTGGGCCTTTAAATATTATTCGTCATACATATTTATTATCATTTTAGGGTACAAATACTTTCAATATACAAAATTAATCACATTTGGATTTGTTTTGTTGCTTTTTTCGTAACAATAATTGTGGGACTTCCTGTCAGTTTTATAACTGGTAAGTTAAAATTTCATTTATAAGTTTTATTTTCTAATAAAAAATAATATTTTGCATCTGTTGTAGTTACATGTCTTGCTTTTACAAAATAATGTTGACGAATTAGTAAATAAATCAGTTATGAAAAAATTAACCTCACAATATTCCTCACACATATTTACATTGATAGTATATCTACAACAGTTAAAAGATTTTGCCGCTAGCTATTATTGCTGGAATTATAAATGCATAGTTGCTCGTTGTAACAAAATTGTTTAAAGAAATCGCATGACTTTTCCTAGTAGACGTAATATTTCCATCCTCGTTAAAAACGACTTACACTATTTGCTACTTGTATCCTTTTCTCCACACTTAAAGCCACCAATGTGTTCTAAAAATTAGTGGAAAATATGATTGCATATAGAATTATTAAAATTATAAAATGCTCTGATCTGGAGTTCGTCATTTTTCGCTTGTTGTTTTACGTTCTCGCAAATGGACCTCAGTTTCATAGCCACCTCCATCATCACATTAGGAACTATTAGATTTGCTGATCTGATTATATGACTGATTTGCTTATATCACTGACCGACTACTTATATTATTATTTTTTTCATTCGTTAGCTATATTGTATACGGAAATTGATTTAGTGAACTCTGTACTTTGGATAAGTCCCTCATTGAAAGTAAATTTAAGATGAGGGCACACCATTACTCCTTGTGGTAAAAGCTAGCTTTAGAGAGCATAATCTTTAAAATAAATTGGTGAATGTCTAGCACATTATTTAGCTTTATCTTCTGGTTTGATTTTATCATCTTATTTAGTTTCTCTTGGTCTTGCAACTACTGTTCTGCTTGATTCATCGACATCATAACCGACCTAATGTGCCCATCATTGTTACATGGTACTTCAAAGTCAGATGAATTTCAATTATTTCTATCTCATAATCTGCAGTATTATTGTCAAACTACTTTAGTAACACTTATATACAGAATCTTTGTGTTTATAACTGTTCATAGAAAACATAGGATGGTGGTACGATTAAATATACAACATAATTATCCATCCACATTTTATTATTTTCATCTTTGTTTTTTTTTTTATGAAACTGATCAGCCCTATATTGGTTTTATATTTAGTTAGAATGTTTTGATTTATTTTAGAATGCCAATATTGTCGGTTCATAAACTTGATGACAGGATGTAAACTACTAAACAAACTTTTTCCAGATTTTTCGATAGTCTGATTATTGGATAATTGCTTAACTATCTTAGCACTGAAAATAAGTACATGGAGTTATCATTATTCTTGGCACCAGATAACCGTTTTCAATTGTGCTCTCCAGCATATTTACTCTTTTAGTCAGCTGCAATTTTTCTGCGTTTTTTTTTTTATCTAGACAATCCAGACATAACAATTTAATTATGTTTTGGATTCCAGGATTACAAGTAGTCCGATATACAATAGATTTACTGTTTATCTTTGCTTTTACTTCTAAATTTATTTTATTAATAGGTTTCTAGACTCAATTCTCTCTTATAATTTTGTTCATTTGTCTTTGATAGTAATCAATTTTATTAACAGACACATCTGGATACTTTTTAAATTTTATTGTATTTGTGACGGTTCATTTTAATCACTGTTTGTTTGCCTAAGCCGATTGAATTAATCGTGACCCAAGAGATTGTTGCGCTCTCACAATAAAAGGGAAATAGATGATTTATGTATCATTGTTATCTTTATTTTTCCTTTAAGCAATAAAAATTTGATTAACTTGGTAACGATCTTTTTACTATAAGGTTGCAGTCGATAATTATATTTTATTAATAACAAACCAATTATTTTTGACCAATGAGTTTGGGAGATTTAAAGTACAGTTATATTTGTATTAGCATGTCATTAATAATATTTGAGTTTTAGGAATGAATCAGTACCTTTCGAGTTTTTCATATCGTATAAATTAACCTTGCAAAAGTTTGATTTAACTTCAGATTTTTAGAATGATCCGCAATCTTTTCTGGCCACCTACATTTTTCTTCTTTTCAAAAGCAAACAGTTTTTATATTTCCCATATGATTTCAAAATTTACAAACTACATATTTACGTGAATAATTAGAATGCATGCATATAACTACTCATTACATCTAGAGCAATATTTTTGGTAAGTCTTTTCTAATTGTCTTAATGTCTAATAAAAATTTCTGCTAATAACTTTATTAATGGAGTTAACTTTTTAAATGATGTTCTTGATTTGCTGTAATTTCAGCTAGAAATTTCTAATAAATTGCCAAATAAAAAGTTGTGTTTGCATTTATTAACTTGATTTATAGGTTGTGATCTTTCATTACACAACTCTTTCTATGTTTCTTTCAGGAAATATTTGAAATTGCTTCTCAGTGTAATTTTCGTTCTTCCTACCCTGAATTGAGAATTAAAAATATAGCTCTGTAGTATAGTAAGGAATTTAGAATAAAAATAAATTGTCCGTAGATAAAGATTTACTTCCAAAAACTCCTAGGTTTTTCATTCATTTAGCTTCTAGTTCTCACAGAACCAATATTTAAAATCAGATCTTATTAATTAAAAAAACATCTTTTGTAAATTGATACTATCCATGCATATTAAGATCTTACATGTCACCATGCTAATGTTTCTTCCGATGGAATATATTGACTCTTTTATTAAAAAGTTTAATTCATTTTGTATTTTCTTATTTAAAATTAAAAAATATGTTGAAATTTTAATCAACAAAATGCAAAGATATATTACATTTCATAGCATATCTGTATTCTATTCCCATTATTTATTTACATGATATAGTTACTTTGCAAAATATACATGAGGTAATAGAAATAATATATATTAAGCAATATCATTAACTACATATAAAAAATTATTTATATTGACCACTCCTTATTCCCCAACAAAATCAAATATTTGGAATGGTTACAAAATAGGTAACCAACTACCTAAAATGCTTCTTATTCAATATTTTGACCAAATTATTAAAACATTCAAATACTGGCTTTTAGACTCAAAATATTTTAGTTTTTTAAACGATTAATCTCAACGTCTTTTTCTCTAACTTCATTTTGTCTAGGATAAAAATTTCTAATATTAATACCCCATGTTCATTATGCAACAAAAATTAAGAAACCATGGGTCATTTTGTTCTGACTTACAAGCTGGGGAAATTTTTCCAGCAATATATCTGGCTCACATATACAATCCCAAAATGAACTTGTTTATCTTTCCAAATATTAGAGATACAACTTGCAAATTTTTCACTTTTTGATTTCTAAGATGCCATTTTATGCTCAATTCCAACTTAGGCAAATTATTATTTCTACTTTAGAGCAAAATCATAAAAATCAAAATCGAATTGAAGCCTTAATTCCAGCTGATGTTTATACTATTACTAAGAGTTTTCTTTCCTTATCGGTGAATTTATAAATAAGAACTAAAAAATAAATAACTATATGTAACATTCACATCCTATAATAATATAAATCTGTTAAAAAATATGTCCAATAAATGTATTTTGCCTTACTTTATATAAATATAACATTAATTTAATGTAATTCAGTATCCTCTCTATTTTAGTATATATTTTATCATTATATATACCGTGAGGGAGCTTAAGATCACACCCACAACAAACCTTAGCGACCTGAAATATTGGATTGCTTTTTAATTAGAATGTAAGTACAAAATAAATACTAAGTTTTGCTGGAACAAATATAAATATAAATACAAATATAAATGTATAAATAGTTATGACAGTGTACTAATTGTATATTAAATAGTGGGAATGGTAAATGATTTACAAAAAAAACACACATATATATTAGTAATAAAATTCTAGTGTTTAAAAACATATAAACATTGATAACGTTTGTATAAATTGATATATATGTGTTGACAATTGTATTGTGTTGAAGATAATAAATATAGACAATGACTTACATGGTAAAAAACAGTTATAGCAATAAAAAAATCAAGTATTGTACTAAATGACCTAATATGAGGAGGAGATAATATTATTAACATTTTATTATTTATTTTATTTTTTAATATTTTTATAATGCAACAATAGACACACACTTTGGTTTAAACAATGGAAATTATGCCTGGTATAAAAAGAAAAACAATTAAAAATCATTCTTCTTTATTATTGTGTGTTTGACATGAAAAGTCAAATTTTATTGAAGTAGTTATTTTAATAACATTTTCCTACAAAATGGACATTTTTTTTAAACCAGCATCTCAACAAATGTTAATTTTTTTTATTTGCCATTTAAAAAATGAAAAAGTTAAGGAAGCAAATAGAAGATCCTTATACCAGCTAAATAATCAGATGAGTGTAAAATAACTTATAAATTTTAAAAAAATTTTTAGAGTTTGCTATTAACTGAAAGGAGACCCTTTGATTCCTCTTGGAGGCCTTAAAGGAACCGAGCAGGGCAAATTCCTAATGTCCACTCCATACGTTCTTGTTGTTGCAGCTGTTATTACTATATGTTTATTCATATAGTATACGAACATGGATGGGCTGCTCACCAACACGCATTAGCCAGTGTGGTGAGTTTATTGGCTTTTTACCTCTGAGTTTAAGATCAAGAAACACCATGGTCTTTCTTCTCAGTGCCTGATAAGGCAGAATGAATGTTTGTGTAAATGATAAAGATTTTTCCCAATTATACAATTATGACAGACAAAAATAAAGCATGGCCCTTAATCCCAGGAGGCTGTAAAGTCACCAACCAAGGCAGCAGTTGGTGGCCGAAGGTGGAGGGTGCTAAGAATATCCTGGAGGCGGACCCAGGCTGCCATTTGATGACAACTTTTTATTTAGGTACTTACAACTGCAGATCACTTTCAAGTGAAGGAAGATTGCAAGAATTAGAAGAAGAACTCTCTTATATTAAATGGGATATTATTGGACTTTGTGAAGTTAGAAGAAAAGGTGAAGAGACAATTGATTTAAAAAGTGGACATATGCTCTATTATAAAGGCACAAATATTGGAAATACAAGTGGAGTAGGATTCATTATAAATAAAAAGTGGAAGAACAATATTGTGGAGATTGATGGTGTATCAGACAGAGTGGCAAGATTAGTTATACAACTTAATAGCAGATATCAAATGCAGATAATTCAGGTTTATGCCCCAACAAGTTCTCACAGTGATGAAGTAGTAGAAGATTTTTATATGGATGTACAAAAGGCTTTTGATCAGAGTAAACAACATTTTAAAATTGTTATGGGAGATTTTAATGTTAGAATTGGTAAACAAATGAAAGATGAAAGTGTTGTAGGTAATTTTGGTTATGGTAATAGAAATGAGAGAGGACATAGACTTGTGGAGTTTGCAGAGAAGGAAAAACTTTATATTATGAATTCTTTTTTTGAGAAAAATGTTAGAAGGAAATGGACATGGAAGCATCCAAATGAAGGTACAGCAGAATTGGATTATATTTTGACTAACAGGAAATACATATTTCAAGATTGTAATGTTCTTAATAAATTTAACACAGGAAGTGATCATCGATTAGTAAGGGGTAAGATACATGTTAATGTAAAACTAGAGAGACAAAAATTATTAAGAAAAACTATATTTACAGTTGATATTCCTAATCTTCAGAAACATTCTAATGAATTTAAATTAGAACTTACAAATCGGTTTCAAGTATTAGTAGATTTTGAACATGATTCAGATTTGAATGAAATTAATATGAAAATAACTGATACACTTTTAAAAACTGCAACAAAGATAGCTGGTAGAAAAAAGCAGCAATTGACTAATAAAATTTCTACTGAGACTAGAGAACTTATGAAGAAAAGAAGGAATATGAAGATATGCAAGAATGATGCATTAAAAAGAATTGAATATCTCGAATTTTGTAAAATGGTGCGGAAAAGAGTTGAAAATGATATAAGAAAGTATAACTGTGAACTAGCAAGAAAAGCTGTAGAAGAAAATAAAAGTCTTAAGAATGTAAAACAACACTTTGGTATTGGTAGGAAATTTATATCTGCAATAAGGAAAAAAGATGGAATTATTACTAAAAAGAGGGATGACATTATGAAATTGGTAGAAGATTTTTATCAAGAATTATATAGTAATAAAGAACAAGTACCTCCTATATCTATTACATCTTCCGAATTGCCCAGAATTTTAAATGAAGAAGTGAGAAATGCAATTAAATGTATGAAAAAAGGAAAGGCTCCAGGTAATGATGGAATTATAATTGATATATTAAAAGAAGCAGGTGAAGAAACAGAAAAAATATTAGCAAAGTTATATACCAAATGTCTAAATGATAAAGATGTACCGGATGATTGGAAGAATGCAGTAATAATATTAATATTTAAAAAAGGTGATAAAGAAGATATTAGAAATTACAGACCTATCAGCCTTTTATCAGTTTTATATAAAATTTTTACCAAGATAATTACAACTCGTCTACAGAGAACCTTGGATTTTCACCAACCAAGAGAACAAGCTGGATTTAAAAGTTGTTTTAGTACAGTAGATCATATTCAAGTATTGAGAGAAGTTATAGAAAGGACAAATGAATATGAGTTGTCATTATGTTTTGGATTTGTAGATTATGAAAAGGCATTTGATTCTATAAACATTTCTTCAGTGATTAAAGCATTGGATCATCAAGGTATAGATCCAGGATATTGTCATATTTTAAAGAATATTTATAAAAATGCAACAGCAACAATTAGATTACATAATGATACTGGGAAAGTCAACATTGAGAAAGGTGTAAGACAAGGTGACTCCATATCTCCAAAACTTTTTACAACAGTGCTGCAAGAAGTATTTTGTGGATTAAAATGGGAAACTAAAGGAGTGAAAGTAAATGGAGATTATTTAAGTCATTTAGATTTCGCAGATGATGTAGTTGTTTTTGCAAATAATGCTTCCGAGCTGCAGGAAATGTTGCAGGAGTTATCAGATGAAAGTAGGAAAGTAGGACTAAAGATAAATGTTAAAAAGACTAAAGTAATGTTTAATCGATTTGCTCAAAATATGAAAATAAAGATTGATTGTGATGAATTAGAAGAAGTTAAGAGTTACAAATACCTTGGTCAGATTATTAATACAGATGGAAACATAATAGAGGAAATTAATCATAGAATTAAACTTGGTTGGAGTGCTTTTGGTAGAAATAACTTGATATTAAAAGGAAATATGCCTATGTGTTTGAAAAGAAAGGTTTTTAACAAATGTGTTTTACCAGTTCTTACTTATGGATCTGAGACTTGGACACTTAATAGAAGATCAATACAGAGACTTCAGACCACTCAAAGAAGTATGGAGAGATGTATGTTGGGAGTAACAAGAAGAGATCGAAAACGCAATGTATGGGTAAGAGAACAAACAGGTGTTACTGACCTCATTGAAAAAATTAAAAGATTGAAGTGGAGTTGGGCTGGACATATTGCTAGAAGAGATGATAATAGATGGACAATTGAAATTTTAAACTGGATTCCAAGAGATTGTAAAAGACCCAGAAGGAGACCACATGTAAGATGGATGGATGAAATAAGAAAATGTGTAGGGGTGATGTGGAGAAGAGAAGCTAATGATCGGAGAAGATGGATTAAACTTGGAGAGACCTTCATCCTGCAGTGGATTGATAATGGTTGATAATAATGATGATTCAGTTAAAAGTTTATATAGCCAAAATCGCAGATAGTAAATAGCTGTATTATATATATATTATTAAATGTGAAATGCATATATATATATATATATATATATATATATATATATATATATAAACTTGTTTACATATTGCTAAATATATATTTTGGCTAGAACAATTGTCTTCAGGCGGAGCATTTATCCACTCTGGCCATGTGAAATTAATATCTATCTGTCTACGTTGAAGTGCCAAATAAGCTGGATCCACTCAGGATGAAAATCTACATGAGGAATAAACCAAAATAACCCATTGCCAATATAAATATGTTCAGAAAGTGCTATTCAAAATCAGTAAGGAATTCTCCACATGTATAATAAAAAATGCATAAATTGTAAGAACTGTTTATGTAAGAAGGACTCTGAGTAAGAATTGTGCCTGATCATATCGATTCATGAAATATTGTAAATATTATGATTTTTCTTTTGTATAGATATGTCTCTTTTATTTTATTTTATTATTTCAGTCTTATATCTCAGGAATATTAATGGGTTCATTCAACAGTTTGAAATAGTCCCACATAAGAAAGTGTCAAGAGAGTAGGGGAGAGGTTGTAATGTCTGATTTTTTTTCTTTTAATAAAATTTAGGTAATTTTCTACCAAAATACTTGATTTTAATCTATGATTATACAATTGAGTGCTCAAACTGAGTACTTAAATGGCAAGCATTTTTCTCTTTTAAAGTCACTAAAATAACCAATGCCACAATATGACATGACTACTTGTAGTATGTGTTATATGTTTTACTAATAATATTCCTAAGATCTTTATAATGAATAAATGATTAACACTTTTAAATTAATATTCTTTATTATTTACTTGCTTTGCTATCATATCATGTGTTGTTTTATTATTATATTTCTTCCATGATATATAAATATGCAAGATGATTATTTTAGATCAAACAACTTTCACACCTAGAACTGCATACTGCATCTGGAGTTGCACTTAAATTTCTAATTTAGTTAGCAATCTCACTTGTATCTAATAAATTTTTCAGTACTTTTGGATATATAGATGTCTATATTATGGTTGTATATCATGGGGAGTAAGGGTAAATAATTTTAAATTGTTTAATTAAAAATGATAGATACTCATAATAGACATAAAGGTTAAAAATAGATAGTTTGACAATAGAAAAAGAAGCTGTACAAGCCATGGGGCTAAAGTTAGTTGAAATAGATGAAAAATGTCAAAATTTAAGAAAAGAGGTAGATAGTGTGAGGAGTGATATAGGTAAGCAGGATATCTCAGACCATGTTGAAGAAAAGATAAATGAGTTTAATTGTGAGTTACAGAATCACCAATTAAAATTAAAAAAATTTATGCAAGAAAAAATAATTCAGGAGCAGAATGCAGAGACAGAAATAAGAATTCCAGAGATTAGGGAAACAGATACTACTGAGGTTAAAGAGGTCTGTGGTTACCCGACATATCATTGTTCCGAGGAGTTATTAAAAGATTCTAGGCTTGATAAGGCATATTCAAAGAATTTAGGTGTAAATAGAGAAAAAATGAATTATGGGAAGGATTCACAGGATTCCATGGCCCTTAAATTCTTGTCTATTAAATCTTTTAAGGGAGATCACATGGAAAATCCACATGAGTTTTTGCAGAATTTAGAAGAGTTATTTGCATGATGTCCCTTAACAGAAGAGGATTTACATGTCATAATAGGCAGATGCATAAATATATTATTAATTAGAATTTTCTTTAATATATTTTATTTATAAGTTACTGATTATATATTGTCTTAGTATCTTATGTTTTAAAAATGATAGAGATTATTTGTAATATTAAATAACATTTCTAAAATTAATAATTAGTATTTAATATTTTTTTATTACTATGTTTATTATATTTAAACATTTTATTGTTAAAATTTTTATAAATAATATTTCTGGCAAGCTTCCAAAGTTGATTGTCATAGAAACACAGAGGGCTGAGTGAAGAAAGACATTGAGTGTAAAACTTGAAAGTAAAAAAAAAAGGCTCTGAGGAAGAAGAAAAAAAAGAAACTTAAAAGAATCAATAACTCTCTAAAAGTATTACAAATATTAAAAAAAACATCGCAAGGATTCTAATGATATGTTTATGGAAAATTTCTATTATACTACCGGAGTAATAAAACCATGAAGAGGTAGACCCAGAGGGATGCCAGCCTTCAAATTTCTGCCAAGGCAATGGTCCATTCATTACTTTTCAAAAATACCTTGATGTCACATAAGATAAGTAATATAATTTATTTCAAGATATTGCCAAAAGTAAGTAATATTAAAATGGCAAAATTGTATAAAATAATGCTAGCACAATTTTTTTCATTAGATGCTAAAACCAGATGCCTAATATTAAATTCTAATCATTTTTTATCAATCTTCTGCAAATTAAAATTTAAAATAAAAAAATTTATCTACTTAATTTCATAACCAAAGGATCATTTTCTACCGTATAACTTTGCTGGTCGCGTATATATAGTGAAATAATGTCAATGCATGCAAATATCATTTTTAACGCCTGTCACGGAATTCTAGGAAAAAAAAACCTCATCATTCTTAACAAGCTATGCTTAACAATCGGATAGACATTTTTTTTTTATGTTATAATTTACCATTGTTTTTAAAATTAATATGTATGTTTCTTTAACTTTCCCTTCAATTTTCTTTTAAAAAACTTAATATGTAATAATAGGATATTGACAAATATTTTTTTTTTTTGGTTACAATAGATGTATAAACAATTTTTTTTTTGTTTTTGTTTTGTGTTCTTTTAAAAAAAAAAAAAAACAATGTAATTTCATTATCATTAGAGTATGATAATTTATTATTTTGTATGATTTAGAAAGTATATAATAGGTGATTCTAGATATTTGGATGTGTGCGTGATGCTATAGATTATTATTTTAAAGATGTTGTATTTATTATGCAATTAGCTAATGAAGTATATTTAAAGGAAAATAAAGAATTAAAACCTTATCTATTGTAAGTTATATAGGAGTTATATTGAATGTGAGTTGAGGGTAGAGATGGTCAAGGGACGATTATTTATGCACATTGATAACCAGTTACATCTCTTCTAAGGTAAAATCAAAATTGACTACTATTTAATATGTTAATCATATATCTATCTTCGAATATGTTCGTTTGATTATATTGTAAACATAATATATTCATGAAGTATATTTTATTAGATTACTTATAAACTTGTATGATGCCACAAATCAATCATCTTTTACATATTATAAAAAAAATTATATAACACTTATCTGTTACAATCGGTGTAAGTCATCTAACAGCAACTATACAAAATAAATAAAGGCAGGGAAAAATAATAACCAAACACTTATACCTATATGCTTAAGAGTTAACAAATATCTCCAAACTTAATCTACACTTGTAAATAATTTTTTTTTAAATTTTCTACATTGATTGATAGTTTGTTTTATGTTTTTAATATATTTCGTTTTTGTAAATAAATATTATGAAGTTTTGTTTAATTTACAAAGTCTCTCTAGTTTTGTTGATCCAGCATTTACATTCAATCCTATAACCAATATTTTACACATGCACACATAAATTATTGTTTGATGAGCATAAGAGAAAAATGTTAAATAAAGGTTATTCCTTACTAATAAATATGATGAGCTAATTTATTTATTGATTAACAGTTTGCATAGGTATATTCCTGTTAAGAGAGTCGAACGTAAATTCTTCCTAAGTTCGAATATCTGAGGCAACGGTTCGAAAAGAGTGGTGAGATGTTAGATGAACTGATTTAAATTGCATGTAGATTTGATATATAAGGCTTAGGCTAGTCTATTGTCTATTGAAGATAGATGTAATCATGAGTCATGTACTTCATCGTGTCATCTCTAGCATCCTATATGAAGAACCTAGGTCCGACAGTAGTCAGATGCGACCTTCCCTTGTTACGTCATTCGACCTGACCATTAAAATGCTATTATTTTGGGGGGGATTTAATCAATAAAATTATATAAAAATTAATTACGATTAATTTAAAGAAATTTTAATGTAAATTGTATGTGCGCACAGACAATTGAAAATATGAATTTATATGGTGTGTGTGTGTGTGTTTAAAACAGCTTCAGCATATAAAAATTAGGTGAAATATTAACATCTATTTAAAATCAATAATTTAAGAGTTAGCCAAATGAATGTGTTGTTTCTAAATTAATAAATATTCTAGAGAATATTTAGAAAAACAAATTAATAAATATTGTTGCAAAATACTCTGCATGTTGTGGAAATGCAGGTAATACTTTAATAAGAATATTATCAAGTTACCAATAAGCTAAATTCTTTAAAATTTGATCCGGTTCAATAAGATTAAACAAATAAGAATAAACTTGATATTTAAAATGTTTGAATAATAGAAAAATATCAGAATAAGCGCAACTGCCTTGCACTTGCAGGCAGTTGCCCGGGTTGCGGGTTCGCGTCCCGGCCGATGCTATGACATTTAAAAAAAAAAAAGAAGACTTAATGGCATTCTCATTAGAAATATATTTATCTACAACCAGCAATATCATTATATTGCATTTTATTTTCAAATATTTTAAAGCGTGGAATATAAAAAAAGGAATCTCCAAACAATCTTACAAGTAGGTTAATTAAAAAAACTTAGCTAAGAGATTTGTTTATTAACCCAATTTTTTTTTCCACTCTTCTTCACATACACCCCCTCCCCCCTTTTTTTTTTATAAAATTATTTTTTTAAAAATTATTTTAATTTTTTTTAATTATTTTTTTTTGTGATGTTCTCTTTTTTTTTTTTAATATAAAAAAAAAAAAAAAAAAAAATCCTATAAAAAAAAAAAAAAAAACAATTTTTATTTGATTTTTTATTTACACTTTCTAAAACCAAAAACAAATTGTGTTAAGGTAGAAAGAAAAAAGAAAAAACAAAAACAAAAAAAAAAAAGAAAAAAAGTTAAATTTTCTATTAAAATTACATATAAAATTTAAAAAAAATAATTATTAAAAATAATTATAATAATTTAAAAAAAAAAAAAAAAAAAATAAAATTAATTTAAAAAAAAAATAAAAAAATTAAATATATTAAAGAAGAAATAAAAAAAAGTAATTTTTTTTTAATATAAAAAAAAATATTTTTTTTTTTTATTTAAAAATTTTTTTTTTGATGTTGATGATAATATTATAATAAAAAAAAAATAATTTTTTTTTTAAAGAAATTTCTTTCTTTCCACACCCAAAAAAAAATAATTTATATATTTTTTATAAATATATTAGGTTAAATTAAAAAATTAAAGAAAAAATGTTTTAACAAAAGGCTTTGTCTCCAGTTTGTGGGTGGGCAAATAAAAGATTTGATTTTTATCTGATACAACCAATGATAAAATTAGCGGTTAAAAGGTTAAATATCTCATTGCGTTTAAACTAGAAAAAAAAACAAGAACAGATATGCTCATATAGTGAAACTGCACATTATTTAACTGAAAAATAAACATAATTAGATGTATTCTTATGAGGAAACTATCGCTAATAAAGTACATATTATTGTCTAGTAAACTCTAGTTATTTTAGCTCTTCAACGACTGTTTTAGAAATGCTAATTTTGAAAATTATTACGAATAGCATCTAAATTTAGATGCATTTCAATAAAGTAGAGAAAACTAAAAGTAATGTTTCTTTGTAAAAACTTCTAGTGCTTGTCTAACAAATTGAAAAATCTCAACAGATTTTATAAAAGGCATTGTTTCTACAATAGACTCTTAGGATTTGATACAAACTATTATTACAGTATTCAATTTTTAGATGATTATCATATGTATGAGATATATTTTATGTATTTTTTTTGATATTAAACATATTATCTTTATAACTGATTATGAAAATGAAATAAATATTTTATCTAGTTAAAATGTTGCTTGAACATTTAATAATTTTGAATTAGGGTTTAAAATTTCCACTGTACAGGTGAGGTATCTGAACTAGAAGCCTAGTTGGTACTTGATCTTGAAAAAGATGAAATATGACATATTATGCATTTGTAGGAAATAATTTTTATGTATAGGTGTATTAAAAATTCAACATTTGTTAACGAAATCTGGAACACCGAGAGCACAACAATAAACAGCTGTAGATGTTTAATAATAATTTAAATGTGGAGTGATAGATAAAGATATTATTGTAAATCTAAACTTGGACACAATGACACACTCATCAAGATACATGTTATTGTGTATGTGGGAATAAAATCCTTCTGAATTTTCTCCATTTCAAGAACTGCAATTGCCCAAATAAAAATAATCCGTTTAAATTAAGCATTAAAGAGAAAATACATATATTTTCTATGTAAATCTCAACTTGTTAACTTAAGCACTGGTTGACTTAAAGTTCAGATGAAAATGTATAAATTAATAAACATAAACTTATCAAAAATAATGAGCCATCTTTGGTCAAAACATGGCCAGAATCATAGTGCTGAATGAAGTTATGCAGTATAGGTAAGCTTCTATAATTAATGTGATGTAAAATGTAAATGAGGCACAATATGCAAATAAGGTAATTAGATATTTCCATTTTTTGGAGAGTGGAACCCATGAATTCGTTTTTGATGGAATGTGGATCCTTTGCATTTGTTCAAACCTCTTTGTACTTTATTTTTCTATTGTCTCTTTCAGAGAAAATTATTCTAACATTGGCTGCAGATAAGATGTGACCCGTACATTCATGATCAAAAAAAGATCGATCTATATTGTATTTTAACTCTATTATACAAATATGCCTGTTGGTCAATTCTCAAGGATCTCTTTGCAGGACATTCACCTTGAAACACAGAGAGCTATAAGGGTAAGTACATGCAATTCTATAGACCACCTGAGAAGCATACTCCACCGGTATCTTGTCTTTAGTATTGCTCAACAAATTATTAAGACGGGTGATCTAATGCTAATCCTGCGTGATCTAAACCGAACCCTACCCTATATGTGTTAGTCAGATGTTCCTTAGGTTATTTATAAGATGAGGGATGTAAAATTCCCCAACTGTTATAATAAGCTTGTTACGATTATAACGAAGCCCTATTAGTTAAATCGTTAATCTATGCATGTATACTAACTTTTTCTATCTGTCCCATATTTGCATAGATTTTTGTTTACATATAAGAAAGAAATTAAAGCCAGCTCGTTTATGTTTTATTTGGTCTTTTGACATCTCTCCTATTTGTAAAGATTTTAGCTTCATTTTAAAGTCGACTTTGGAAAGAGATGCTAAGAAAAGAAATTACAAAAAGGCTTAGACAAATACAACATTTCATTAACAAAAAGGATTTATTGTTTCATTGTCCAAAAAATAAAATATCTAATTGCCTTACATACATATTGTGTCTCATTTACATTATATCAATTATATAAGCTTACATGTACTGCATAACTATATTCAGCACTATGATTCTGGTAGTGTTTTGCTGAAAGCTAGCACAGTGTGATTAATTAGTTTGTTTATTAATTTATATCTTTGCATCTGAGCTCGAAGTCAACAAGTGCTTAAGTGTATCTTTCTTTGTAATATAACATACAAGAATATGTTTCTTAGTAGTTAGTCTTACATATTTTCACTGAGATGAGAAAATGCAAGTCGTTTTTACTATTTTTATTATTTTTTAACTCTTTTGCCTCTTTAGTAATTTAAATCTTTCTTTCCCTTACCATTTACTCAAAGCCAGGTAAATTGTTAATAATTCAATATAACATATTTTTAAAAGAGAGCTCAACAGATTTCTGGGATTTAAAGATTAATAGACTTCAAAATGTTGACAGAACAATAATGATTAACAATGTATTTTATTGTAAGAAACACTTCCAAAGGAGAATCTTAAAGATTGATAATTTCAAGAAATTGACAAACTTTATACCAAGCTTATGAGAGATAGAGACTGCTTTTAAAATCAGTAAATTTTAGAAAAATGTTAAATGGAATAAAATCCAAATTACAGAGATAAAAATTATTTCAAACATCAAGCGCTTCAGAATTACTGCTGTAGTATATAAAGTTGAATGTGAAAGAGGTTAGTTACAATAAAATTTAGAGTCATAGAAAATTGAAGTATGGGCTGGGGCAAAGTGTTGGTAATTTTAGAAGTGATGAATAGTGATGTCCAAAGTAAATCAGAATTCATACTAAATCGTTTATATTCAAATGATTTTAATTAAGATAATGCATTTTATTATTTTATTTTAACAGGTAATTTGTAATTATATATAGCATTTATAATTATTATTTTTATTATAACATTGATATTAAGCAGTGTTTAACAAAAAATGATGTTTAAATCAAAAAATAAAATTTTAAATCCATTAATAAATAGCTAATCAAGTAAAAAATACAATTATTTTAAGAATAATACTAATAAAATCTGAGTTAGCAATAACAAATCTTAAATATGGTTTATATAAAATTATACATATATTACAGAAAAATCACATTTTCAATTAAAATATGAGGTCATAAAGAAACTGCACCATGATATTAAATATATTTGTTTGATCATAATCCTTCAGCTAATAAAAATGAAGGAAATTATTAATATCTATTTAAACTCAATAATTCTCGGGAATTATTGAAGTGAATGTATTATTTAATGAGTCAATAAAAATTCTAATGGATATTTTACAAGTGCAAATGAATAATGTTATAAAATATTGTAATACACCTGGGTCTCACTTTATGCTGATTATTTTAATGCGATTCATGTTTCTTCTTAATATTTTTCATATTTCACTATATTTATTAGATATCAAAAAATTTAAATTATTAATAACTTATTTTGACTTGAAATACTTTTTTTTTTTTTTCAAAAATATAACGTTATATTAACAGCTAACATAAATATGGCCTGAAGCTGTATTTAGAATTTTAGCTTCTATGTAAATAACCTATTTATACTAATGAGTAAATAATAATAATAGATTTATACTTACATATAAAAATATCACAATAAATATTCAAAAAATTTAAACTTTTAAACCGTATTTTGTTATATATAATAGAAATAAATAATCTTTTAGATTTTCAAAATAAAAAACGAAGATTTTATAAACTGAAAATAATTTTTCTAATGATAATGTATAATCTTTTTGTTTTGATTGCGATGTCATTTTTTTAATATAGAAACAGAAAACCATTAACACAGCACAAGACTAAAAGTGGCACTAGTTGTACATCACATCACGAATAAAAATAAAGTAGCTAACAGGTTTTTCTGGGCATAATTGCTGAGAGATTCTTGATTTCGTTTAAGGAGAAGCCACAATACATCACATCACATCGAATCTGATTTCTTATCAGTTTACAAACGAACGCTAGCGGTAATTATTAGGTTTAGAGGCTATGAATATAGAGTTGAATGCTCTGAAAGTGCTTAGCCTTAAAAAATATTAGTGTAATTTTTATGAATTTAATTTCACTATATACGTCAAGCATATTAAATCTTGTAAAATATATATGAAAAATGTAAAATTAAATACTGTAGTTAATAAAAAAAAGTTTGTCTTGTATTAATTGTTTTCAAATATTTGAAATTTTTTATTAGTCATACTTTATTTGCTTAGTTTTTTAATGTGAATTTTAAAGTAATTTTTCCTTAATGCTTTGCTTTTATGTGAATTCTGAAAAATACAGACCCTATCCCCCATTTTTCAAGGTAAGTTAAGTCTATTTTTGTGCAATTTTTTTTAATGCAGGTTTTCTGTGGAACCTATCTACTGCATAAAATGAGATCCAGGTGTATTTACATAATAAATCAAATTGGTTATAGTTGAGATGTATGAATAAAACTGTCTGACTATCATTTTTGTGTAGATTTCTAAGTCTCTGTCTTATCTGTTGAATGGGAGATATTTCTAAAAAGCATATATAGGCAGACAAATTTTGCTGAGCAAAAATAGACAAGATTTGTGTAATGTTTGGAAAAGTGTTTCTCAAATTTAAAAGATTTTTTTGATTACACACACACACACATATATATATATATTACTAGATGGAGCTTTACCAATAGCCCACTTTCAAGCCTAGTTCACATAAACACGGAGAGAGAATATAATTAAATATCTCTTTCAAATTGTCTCCAACCTTTAAACCATGGTTTCGAGCTAATTGGCTCATGTCAGTAAAGGGTGGGAAGACCCAGAAACTAGATCTAAACTCCACCTCTACTAAACAGCATTTATGAAACTTATTTCTATCAGTTTGAAAGCACAAATTTTTCAGATATGTAAATATCTTCAAATCCAGCCAAACAAACCAGATAGCTATATGGGACTGAAATCAGTTCAGTTTCACCTAATAGTAAAAGCCTCTACAATCTATATCATTGCAAAAACATTCAAGGGTGTATTTATGATAAACAAAACAAGTTATACATTTCATAACTTGCTATAGCTTACGTTTTATGTTACTAGATGGAGCTTTACAAATAGCCCACTATCAAGCTTAGTTTACATAAACACTGAGAGAGAATAGAATTAAATATCTCTTTCAAATTGTCTCCAACCTTTAAACCATGGTTTCAAGCTAATTGGCTCATGTCACTAAAGGGTGGGAAGACCCAGAAACTAGATCCAAACTCCACTTCTACTTAACAATTAGCTCAAAACCATGCTCAAAACCATGGTTTAAAGTTGGAGACAATTTGAAAGAGATATTTAATTCTATTCTCTCAGTGTTTATGTGAACTAAGCTTGATAATGGGTTATTGGTAAAGCTTCATCTAGTAACATAAAATGCAAGCTATAGCAAGTTACGAAATGTATAACTTGTTTTGTTTATCATAAATACACCCTTGAAGATTTTTTCAATGGTATATATTGCAGAGGCTTTTACTATATGGTGAAACTGAACTGATTTCAGTCCCATATAGCTATCTGGTTTGTTTGGCTGGATTTGAAGATATTTACGTATTTGAAAAATTCGTGCTTTCAAACTAATAGAAATAAGTTTCATAAATGCTGTTTAGTAGATGTGGGGTTTAGATCTAGTTTCTGGGTCTTCCTACCCTTTACTGACGTGAGACAATTAGCTCGAAACCATGGTTTAAAGATTGAAGACAATTTGAAAGAGATATTTAATTCTATTCTCTCTTAGTGTTTATGTGAACTAAGCTTGATAGTGGGCTATTGGTAAAGCTCCATCTAGTAACATAAAATGCAAGCTATAGCAAGTTATGAAATGTATAACTTGTTTTGTTTATCATATATATATATATATATGTCATATTATTATTACTATTTGTGGGATATTCCGTGTAGTGAAAAAGCTAAATGCTGATGTTTCAGTACAATGATCAAGTACCTTCTTCAGAGCGTCCTCTGAGGGAGGTACTTGATATTGTACTGAAACATCAGCATTTAGCTTTTTCACTACACAGAATATCCCGCAAATAGTAATAATAATATGACATCTTTTATCTGTGAAAATATTAGAATATATATATATATATATGTATTGTACCCTGCCAACAGGCAGGACACCCCCTAGAAGATATGGCAAGTTCTTACCTTTAGGACACACAATGACTATGTCTAGTATCATTTAATATACTTACTAGTTTTCAACAATATTTAATCAATTATAACAATTGTATGAGGTAATACAGTTATTCCCTTTGAGTTCACTTTAACACCATTAAAGATTTCTAAATAAGGTGTAACTAATGATAACAATTGTGAGACTCATCTTATTCTATTAACAGATTACATCTTTTAACATTAAACAAATACAAAAGTATTTATCCAATGGCATGAGAATACCAAGACACTCTTCTTTATTCAATATCTACATAATCTCATGACTAACAATATTGATTAAATAAATATAACAAAACTTCTATAATTATTGACTTTTAATTAACTAATGACATTATACTATCATGTTATTATATGTTGTATGTTATTATTATTATTTCTATAGGATTATAATTAGCAATAATCATAATAATAATTTTATACTAAGGACATCTCAGGATAATCATTGATTTTAATTAATTTTTCATAGTACCCATAAAACATCAAGAGGGACTTTACTGAACTCCATGGATAATGCATTAATCAATAAAAGACTTATAACCTGAATTTACAATCAAAGTTGTACTACTATTTTATATTTATGTTCCCTAATACAATTAAACTAATATTGTTATCTAAATTGTAGTTAGATTTGATACTTTCAATAATAAATAATATTTTAATTCCCCATAAATAGGCATACTTTAATAATTTACAATATTATTAATGACCAATATAATCAAGGCAGCTTACAATAAATTAAAATCTCTTTAAAGAAATATGTTCTGAAATAATCGTTATATTGGACTACGCTGGATTCATTTCTTATGGCACTTTCAAACGGTACACTTTGAGTTTATATGATGCAGTGACAATGACTCTCACAAAATAAATGCAACATTTAATACTTAAGTAACTGTCAAAACAACAACTTTAATCATATTATTTAAATACATATAATATACATTTTAACTAATAAGCAATTTGAAATAATAATAGTAATGATGTTAGATACCTACATAACGTAATAACACTATAAACAATTACAAAATAATTAATAATTTGGATATTTACATTTCACAAAAAATAATATCTTTCCATAGGAGATAAGGTGCTGTTGTGATATTTAGCTTTATATATTTTTATTCTAGATATCACAATTCAGTATTTCCATTAGATACTCATTTATTCTTTGTTTCTTTCCCTTTACAGTTATTAACCTCTAATACATCAGGTTTTTGATTGTAGAGACAAAATGAAAAATTAATTATTATGTTCTGACTTTAATATAATACTCTTATTTAATACAGTGAATAGTCACCTTTTGTTTATTTTTTAGATTCCATGATATTCATTCTTTGATGTTTGTTTATTTTTATAATACCTATAAAATCATTAATTAGTTTTCGATTTCAAACTTCATTTTCCTTATAATGTTATTCCCAACATATACACTAAAATTCAACTAATTAGAATTTTATGCTGTGGATTATAAAGCCTGTATCTTTATATGTTTCTGCAATAATTTTCATCTACAATTTACGAGATCCAGATAAATGTTACTAGACCACCCATTGGTGTATCTTAAATACAATACTTAATTTTGCTTTAGCCAACAAGTTAATTAAGATCTTCATATATTTAACTTATACTTTTTAGTATCTTTCCACTAACTGTTTGATTATCCAAATTACAAAATAAAATTACTTATAATTCCGCATAACTATGTTAAATTGTTCTTTGTAAAACATAAGTTCAAACTGAAAATATTATCGTTTCTCATTTTCAATATTATAGGTTTAAACGCAAACTCTTCCCCCTATCAGAACATATATATTGTCAATTACTTTTATGCTATATTTTAATAACTATGACAGCAATCACATTTATTCGTTTTAATTATCTAACAATATTTGCTAACAAAAAAAAAAATCTTTTAAAATAATTAATGCATAAACAATGAAATTAAATCACCCATTCTTCTCATTATCTATGGGTCTATCCCCCCCCCCCCCCTTATTGTAATAATATTCAAGCTTAACATATAATATTAATATATATATATATACAATTATTATGTACAAGTATACATTTTTTTTTTTCTAAATACAAGTTTCTAAAACAAAATCTTGAACTTTTACACCCTTTTGTTCTCCTCTGAAGATTATTACAATTATAAAATTCATATGACATTGGTAATGTAGCAATTCTTTTTTTATTCTTTAGTAATTAATGATTATCTGTGATTCACCTTATCTGTTTGAAAATGCTTCCTGCACTAGTAATAATTTATCTTTCAATAATTTATCTTTCGACTGATTTCTTGCAAAATTTTGACTAGTATTATTATTAAAAAAAGCATTCCCATTCTTTTTTCTTTTTCTAATAAAAATATCTTCCACACATGTGTTGTATTTCTTAATGGCCCACTCTTTATTACAACTCTCCAACAACTTATTCTCCATACATATTTATCCTTTATTAAATATTTTCTACAATGGTTTTACTTTTTTTTTCATATGTCATAGCATCGGCCGGGATGCGAACCTACAAAAGTCTGCAACCAATTACTTGCTTGCAAGGCATCTGTGATGACCTCTCAGCTAACAATGCTTGACTATATGGTTTTACTTTTTTGCACTTGTTTTATACATTTTCTCAATTCCAACTGATAGATACTTTAATCAATGCTAGCAGAACACTATCATTCTGTACATGTATGCTTATAATTGTCATCTAACACATATATCAGTCAGTATAATTTTTCTTTTCAAACTCTACATAAAAGTGATATTCAAACTAGTCATGTTCTGTGTTAATTATTTCTCAATTAAAACTTCATTCTATTCGGCATTTAGATTTATTTAAAATGCAGACTTAGCTCTGTCAAATAATTTATATTCTCTTTTATTTGTCCTTAGCTGGTAATTTAACCATGTCCATTTATTTTGATGAATCTGAAGCATGACTACTTCAGTTAGTCTTTCTATTAGATCCATTCTAAAGACATTACTATCAATGTATTACTACAATGAGTGTATTCCTTTATAACTTTGGTATGCTTGTATGATTCATTTTATATTATTTTCTCCATATAATCATTTCAAGAGATTTTCAAAAACCATTAATTGCTGATTTGACTGCAGAGATCAATTGAAATTATGCAATCATTTTAACAACAACTCTCTAACATATATCCTTTACCTTATCAGAAACTAAAACCAGTTATTTTTGTTTTTGTTAAAAAATAATACTATTTCAGGAATTTTAAATAAACATTTAAGATGAAAAAAAATCAAAATTAGTTACTTGTCTTTACATCTGTCCTCTCCTCAATTCATTCTCCCTCCAGTTTTATTGGAACAATCATCTTCATACAGTTCCCCCTTCATGCTTTCAAAACATTTACTTGCGAGTATTTGATTTATTTTTTAAAATGAAAATTTTTGGTTTTGAAATATTTTTTAATAAAGATCATATTTTTTGAAACTAATTAAAATATAATTTACTTTCTTGATTTATATCATTTTGGTTTTATTTTTATACAAATAAATTTGATATCACTTTTTATGAATTTTTAATCATAAAATTTGTAGAATAAATCTTAGTTATTTATTTACAAACATAATTTAATATTTAACTAAAAACAATAATCACTTTGATAAGATTAAATGCCCACAGACATAACTATATCTATATAACACATATTTGTTTAGAAGAATAAATTTGAACTTCACTATACTTTTAAATGATATCAACTATTTACACATTTGTAGTTATAATAAATTTATAATCTTTAATTTACATTTGTAACCAACTAGTTTACCCAGCATTTATATCCATTATATGACTTGAAATTGATTAACCTAAGTTCCAACCTTTGGATAATTAAAATGACAATTACTTTTCCCAGCTTAATAAATAACTATCTCTTTGATTTAATAAAATTTAAAATTATATATATAAAAATTTTTAATCACAATTTTTTGTATGATAGTATGTACCAATAAAAATTTCACAACTTCCCCTCCCTTCATTTAATTTTAAATTTTATATTGCTTGACTCTAAATATCTTTATATTGACCTCTACTGTTTCCCTACCTATAACAATCAAACAAACAAAATTCTTTTTCTCTTGAAATCCAATATTATGTCTGTTGATTTACATTTTTAACACCTACAAACTCTAAAATATATTATTTAAATCATTAATCCTTATAATCCTTCCTATCTTAATTTTAACCACTTCTGCTTTATTTTCTGACAGAATAAGGAATTAGGCTTCATGCATTATATGTTCCCCTAATATCTTCTGGAGTTGAAAGCATAAAATCATTCTCTCCAATTTGTTTCTTAATTTTGTAAGGATTATCATATAAGCTTAAGAACTTTTTGTATTTATTTTTTAAATATCACTTACATGGTGGGTTTGTTAGTAATAGTAAATCATCTACTTTGAAGAGGTCTGGCTTATTATGTGACCATTTAGCTCTTTTCTTTCCCATGATTTTAAGCTTAATCTTTGCTTTTTCCTGATCTATTTGAATATAAATATTTTCCCTAACTATTGGGAATGGAGTTTTAATCAGAATAGGTTCATGTCTCCCATAATATAGTCTCATGGAAGAGAAACCAGTAGATTCATGATAAGTTATATTTATATAATTGACATTTTCAGGAAATTTATTAACCCATTGAGTATGATTATCTGGTACATAGACTCAAAATAATTTACTTAACTTTCTCATTATGCATTCACAAGGATTCGATTGTAAATTCCTTATGAAGCGCATAATGTGTTTTATACCTTGAATTTGATACCAGTGATTCCATTGGTGAGACATGAATGTAGTGGCATGGTCAGTTAATATATCATCAGGCTTACCAACACTAGGAAATTGGTTTTTCATTAAACATTTAATAACATTCTTTATGTCAGCTTTTGGTACAGGATATGCCACCACCAATTTGCTAAATAGCTCATATGCAACTAAGATAGACTTTTTCTGGTTGAGAGGTGGAAGAGGTCCATAAAATTCGATGGCTAACAATTTGTTAGACCGATCAGGGACTATAGGTTGCAGCACACCTGCATAAGAACTATTACAATATTTTGATTTAAGACAAATGTCACATGATTTAATGCTTTGTATAATTCTCCTTTACATATTTCTATAATAAAAGAAAGATTTTAATACACAAAAGATTTTGGGAACCCCATAATGACCATATTTATTATAGGTATATATTATTAATTTATCAATTAAAGATTGAGGGACTACAATTCTCAATGATTCATCATTATTGACATTCATCTTAAACACTAAAATATGTTGATATACCTTATATCTTTGACATACTCTTTTAATATATTTATTAGGTTGTGTTTTATTATCATGACTATTTAAGATAGTCAGTATTCTATTTAATTTCATGTCCTGACTTTGAGTTATAATGATATTTTTATAATCTTCCTCTATAGATTCCTTCCTTATAATATTCAGAGTCTTAGTACATATGTTCTGAGTATCAGGATTTTTTGCTACCAGCAGATAGGGTGGTGACTAAGAATATCTGCAGGAATATTATTTCTCCCTTCAATATAAATAATTTTATAATTAAACTGTTGGATATACAAGCTCCACTGAATAAGTCTTTCATTATTTAAGTAACCATAATTTAGAAATTCCAACATCTATGGTCAGATAACACAACCACTTCAGAGCTTAGCAAAAAGTGACACAATTTCTGTAATCCCCCGAAAACAGCTAGAGTCTCTTTTTCCATGATGGTGTAGTTCAGCTCTGTTCCTCTTAAATGCCTGCTTAAAAATATAATGCTTGGGGCATAAGTTGATCAGTACTACTTCTAGACCATGGCTACTATCTATCTGTAAATAAAATGTTTTACCAAAGTCGGGATATGCTAAAATAATGTATTTTAGAAAATTTGTTTTAATCTTATTAAATTCATTATTATATTCAATGGCCCACTGCCATTTTTCTTTTTTTTTTAATAATTTAGAAAGTTATAAAGTGTCTCCAGCAAAGTTCTTATAAAATTTATGTTAGTAGTTGCATAGAATAAAGAAAGATTTTAATTGTTTCACAGTTTTAGGTATAGGGAAATGCTGTATATCAGCTACTTTTTCTGGATGGGGTTGGATAGCATGCTCATTGACTAAATGTCCCAGAAAAGTACTTTTTTGCTATAGTGTATTTCTCTAAATTTAGCACTGATAATATCTTGCAGGGAGATGTTTGGTTTTCTGTATACATTCATTATTTTATGCCAAATATTGTTTAATGCTGGGCAGTTGTGAAACAGATGTTGTTGAGTTTCTTCTGCTTGGTGCATAGCATGCAGAAAGGGTCTATTTTTTGTATGCAATTATCTGTATCTTAAGAAATATGATGTTGGAAAAGCATACAGATTTAGTTTCAGGAGGAAATCAAAGAATTTGGGCTCCATGGGCCATTTTTAAATTTTTTAAGTAGCTGTTGGTTGTTTATTTCGAGCATCTGTGTTGAAATATGTGATATATATCCCGGGTATACCATTGCATATATCTGCCAATATGAGTATTTTGTTGCTGTTTGCAATGATATTTAAGTATGTGTGATTCAGAACTAGTTTATAACTGATGATAGATAGCAATGTGAAGATGGAGGTTTGTCTGTAGGTATTATTTGTATTAGATACTGGAGTTCTGTGAAATGTCTGAGGGTGGCTATTATAAGGTTTGCGGTCTTTTGTATTTTAAAAATATCTCTGTTATGTAGGCCCAAACCAATGTGTATTGCTGGTTGACTATTATTACTATTATTAGTTTTAGAAAAAAATTTCAGACTAAAAAATATACACTGTTTTTTAGGCACACATATGCTTACATTATATAATTCTTGTATTTACAAGAACTAGTTTGATTTGTCAGCAGAAAGATATATGTGCATGGAATTGGTGTGTTAGCCAATATGTTTATTAATGTTTTGATATCTATGGATTCAAAAGCTGTTTCAATGTTGGGATGAACTGCAATTGGTGCAAATTTCTTTCACTCTAATACCAAATTCAAGACCACTTTGAAGATAAGTATGGACTGTCCTATGGATGATTGCTTCTTCACAAACTGAATATGCAAGATTAATATAAATATGTATGGTATGAGTTTGTCCTTGAGTACTTTTTCATTTATTTTTATGATTAGTGGTCCCACGAAAATAAAGCAATGGATGAAAAGTGTTGATGTGGAGGGTGTTTTTGTTAAATGACACTATTGCAATAAACCATGTAGACCCTGGGTATATTAGATAGATGTTTTCTGACAATTGGGTTGCAATGTCACATAATTATTGGGCAGTGTAATTGGCTAAGGTGAGCAAAAACAAATGTGGTGATGTCATGGCTTGCAGTATGCAGGTTGGCAAACTTCATGAGAGTAAATGAAATGTTTCTAGTAGCCCAAAAGTCTAGGGGTGCTTAAAAGGTTGATGCACTTGGAATTCTCAGGTTTTGATGTACTAGTTTCATCATATTATGTCCTTCATATGTTATCTTTTCAATTTGTAAGGCTATAGGGACTCTGGTGGTGGGTAGATATCCAGGAGCCCAATGAATGTAGCCTCTGGTACTCATATGCTTCTGAGTAAAGCAATTTTTCTCTTTATGGTCAAGTAGTTTTTGAGAGTATTGAATGCATTATATGTATGTGTGGCTTTACATATATACTGATGAGTGTTTTGTAAAGGCTTGTCCATTACAATTTGCTCATGCAGTTTATTTACCAGTGTTAATAGTCTAGGTGTTGGGGAAGGTTGCATGTGACATAATCAATTTTAAATTACAAGACCTTTATGAAGTAAATATTTCTATATTGGTGTAAGTTGATGCTTTGAATTTTGCAAAGAATGCTGTTTGTTTCTGAAAATATAAATTCTGGGATTGATGTATGGAGCAATATTCTGATAATTCTATTAAGGAAAAGAGAGGGTGATTGAATTTCCATTAAGTTAATCCTGAATGTTTGTGAAGAGTGATCAGAGAATGGTGAAAGGTCGATGTTTAGGTTTATTAGATGGTCCAGCATAGGTGAAAGAAATATGTCAGTTAGAAATGCATACTTGCCATTGTAAAAAGTAATGGCATTGTTTGGCATGAAACCTTCTACATTCATGAATGGTAATGATTTCTGATGAAGCCATTGTGAAGTGAAGTTCTGGTAACTCAGGTTTCAGTCCCCCATTATGATAGTTGGATGCAGAGTGGATTTATGTAATAAGAGTATTAAAAGTGTGATATTTGATATAATGTATGATAGTGGTGGTGGGTGCACAAATATGATATTAATATTTGAAGGATATTATTTAAAATGCATGATTATATGTAAGCCAGTGACAACTGATGGTGATAACATCCATGACACATGCACAAAATCCTTTTCCATAGAAATGTTTTGAGGTAAATCTGGGATCCAGAGTATATCTTAGTTTAGATTAAACCCAGGACATACAATTGTGTTATCTTGATTCATTTGATTCAGCTGATTTGAATTAATGTCTCTGATATAAAATGCCATTATTTTAAGCCTCATTAAAGTTATGTGATAACAGAGGTGGTATTCTTATTATTATGTTATATTGTGTGTGTGATCAGTATTTGCATCTCAACTTGTGAAGCATCTGTCAGTTTCTTTATTGTAGTGAGTTCCATTGGAATTATGTATTCTGATGGAAGGATAATCATTACATCTTGAGTATTTGCTTCCTCAGCTTTTTGATGTCCTTAATTGGCAGTTCTTATTTAGTCAGATGGTTAGCCTTTTATTCTTTGTTGAGGGTAGCTTTATGAGTGGAAGGCATGGAGTAAGTGGGTGAAAGGCATGGAGTAAGTGCTTCCATGATATGAGTTGATGTTTTATTTATAATTATTTGAGGATGGTTTGATTTGATATGATGATCAATTTCATTAGTGGTATTTTGATTTGAGTTTGCTGTACTGTCAACTGCAGCAGTTGGAGTGTACGATATTATAAGTAACTCTCACAGGTGATCTTGTGTTATCAGGTCAGTGCTTACAGCAGTAACATTTGTGTTATTGGTTCCAGTGGTTGTGAACTCCAGTGTATGGTTTAGAATCCCATAGACAGTTTAGTCTTTGGGGTGATATTGAGTTATAGTTTTATCCAGGTTGTTTGGATAAGTGCTGATGCCCTCTGTGCCTTCATTATCTTTTTTATGGCTTTGGTTGGTGGTTGATTGAGTCTGTAGACTTGACTGACAATGCAGTATATGGACCGATGTCCATGCTTATCATACGAGTAACTAGAGTTTTACACCTCTTATATATGGATATAGTTGGCCTTATGTTCTACAATGTGTATTGGAATATTGTCCAAGTCAATTTCATTATTTAGTTCCAGTTTAAACATATAGTTATTTGTATAAATGGGTATCATTTTGTTACAGCTTGAAAGATTATAACATTGTCAAATGTCATCACCATTCTCTAAAAATCTTAACTGGGTAATGGATATATATTTTTGAGTACTCCAGTTATGTAGTTTTGGTAACTTAATCAATGGGGATTAGGGCAGTTACCTCAGCTTAAAATCTATTTTAATGCATATCAAAAAATTCTAAAATGAGATATATTGGATTGAGGTGCTCTGCAATATGAAGTCTGTGCCCCACAACCCATGCTAAATAATTGTTGCATAAAGAAAATGTCTAGGAAATTTACATAAAGATATGTTTACCTCTGTAGTGGTTCTTTGATAGATCAATTGAAAGGAAAAAATATCTTAAAGATTGTAAATAGTCCCCTTAGTATGGACTTGTTAAATTTATTTCTGCAGAATAACTAGATCATCAGAATTCCAGTACATTGTGGGTGTGTTTTGGATTTTGTTGTATTCTAGTTGTTTCATATCATTTTGATTAGTTCTTTTATATTGTGGGATGTTTTATTGCTGAATACACTTGTTTTTTCTGTTATTGGTCAATTATGTATTGACTTTGGTAACATTACCATATGCTTTACTGGTATTTAAAGGTTTGTATCATATGGACAATAAATTGGCATCATCTACCTGGTCATCTAACTGGGAGATCACGATTTCTTTTATTTAACATGAAGTAAAATATTAATTCGTTGAAAGAGTCTCTAAATAATTTCAAGATTTTTCAGAAAAAGATTTTATATTTGTTTAAATTGGTTTTATTTGCTTAATATGTTTATCTTAGAATATGTAGATTTTACATTTTATGGTTTACAAACTCAGATTTTTATTGAACATTGAATGAGTAATATTAAGGTATGCTGTAGGACAATTGTTGTTGTTGTTGTTGTTGTTGTTATTATTATTATTATTATTATTATTATTATTATTATTATTATTATTATTATTATTATTATTATTATTATTATTATTATTATTATTATTATTATTATTATTATTATTATTATTGTTGTTGTTGTTGTTATTTAAGTATTTTGGAGTTGCAATATCCATCCTAGATTGCAAATGGGTATTGCTGCTAATAATGGATACATTTTATTATTTTAGCATTATAATCATTAATAATGATTTGTTTATTTTAGGACCTACAGATCCAAAAACTATAGACGCTTCTCTTATTTTTCCATTGTGGTATAAGATATTCTTTTTTCTGCCAACAAATATTCGAAATAAGTTATTAATGGGTGTTGTATATCAAGGAGTAAGTGGAATTTATATTGTTATTAGTTAATTGATTGAATATTTTAAAATAATACATAACATATATATATATATTAAATGTAAAAATACCCTTTATAGAAAATATTATATATATATATATATATGATCAATAGATGGGGCTTTACCAAAACCTCCGATCATGCATATTTTTGTTTACATAAACGTCAAAAGAGTCACAATTCACTATCTCTTTCATTGGCTCCACCTTCAGATCAGCTGATTTCAAGCTAATTTGCTATCATCAGTAAAGGATAGGGCTAGAAACTAGATCTAAACACTAACTCCAAGCATTTATGCAACAAGTTCCTATCAGTTTGCAAGCATAAATTTTTCTGACCTGTAATGTCTTCAAACCCAGCCTAACAAGCCAGATAAATACATGGGTCTGATATCAGCTCAGTTTCACCACATAGTCAAAGCCTCTGCAATATATATATATCATTGCAAAAACCTTTAAAGGTACATTTATGAAAAACAAAAACAAGTTATAATCACGTAACTTGCTATCACTTGCATTTATGATCAATAGATGGAGCTTTACCAAAACCTCCGAACAAACATATTTTTGTTTACATAAACATCAAAAGAGTCAGAATTCACTATCTCTTTCATTGGCTCCACATTCAGATCAGCTGATTTCAAGCTAATTTTTTATCATCAGTATAGGGCTAGAAACTAGATCTAAACACTAACTTCAAGCATTTATGCAACAAGTTCCTATCAGTTTACAAGCATGGATTTTTCCGACACGTAATAACTTCAAACCCAGCCTATCCTTCACTGATGATAGCAAATGAGCTTGATATCAGCTGATCTGAAGGTGGAGCCAACAAAAGAGATAGTGAATTCTGATTCTTTTGACATTTATGTAAACAAAAATATGCTTGTTCAGAGATTTTGGTAAAGCTCCATCTATTGATCATAAATGCAAGCATTAGCAAGTTACGTGATTTATAACTTGTTTTTGTTTTTCATAACTGTACCTTTAAAGGTTTTTGCAATGATATATATTGCAGAGGCTTTGACTATGTGGTGAAACTGAACTGATATCAGACCCATGTAGCTATCTGGCTTGTTAGGCTGGGTTTGAAGACATTATGTGTCTGAAAAATTCATGCTTGCTTGCAAACTGATAGGAACTTGTTGCATAAACTGCTTGGAGTTAGTGTTTAGATCTAGTTTCTAGCCCTATCCTTCACTGATGATAGCAAATTAGCTTGAAATCAGCTGATCTTAAGGTGCAGCCAATGAAAGAGATAGTGAATTCTGACTCTTTTGACATTTATGTAAACAAAAATACGCTTGTTTGGAAGTTTTGGTAAAGCTCCATCTATTGATCATAACTGCAAGCGATAGCAAGTTACATGATTTATAATTTGTTTTTGTTTTTTCATATATATATACAAGAATTGTCTGAAATCTTATTTTTTATGTTATTTGATGATTGTAAAATTTTTAGAAGAATCTCTTCTATGATTGATTTCCCTGTTCAAAAAGATATGTACTAGACAAGTGAAACTCGGTTTATATATATTAATTGAAATAAACGGAGTTTCACTTGACTAGTACATATTTTTTGAACAGGGAAATCAATCATAGAAGAGATTCTTCTAAAGATTTTACAATCATCAAATAACATAAAAAATAAGATTTCAAACAATCCTTAAGAGCATTGACATAAATGTTAAAAAGCATGAATCCTAAAACACTAACCTAAGGGACATCTAAATTACAATTGAAATTAAAGGAGATATTATTGACTTTAATTTATGTGAAAAGACTACAAAAATATATGACAATTCATAGGAGTCAGAACAGATTATCTATTACATGAATTTACTTATTTAATTTGTAAATAATAACTAACTAATTTATTCATTGAGTTAGAATTTTGTATTTAACATATGTATTTATGGAAATATTTACTTTAGAGAAATAACTAGGTTATTCATCCATGTAAAAAAAATATTTTTTCAGATATGACTTTTCTCTTAAAAATATTTAACTCTAAATAAGTTCAAGAAGAAAAATAATTACAATTTTAAATTTAACACAAATAATTTAATAATACATGCATATATAAATCTATCATTGATAGCTATACATTCAATAAAATAAAATAAGTTGTACATTTAATATAATACCTGAAAGATTTTAATGTGAGTTATAAGTTCTCCATTTTAATAATCTTGTTAGTGTTCAGGTGCTACTATAGTATCATTTTTGGTTTGGATGTATGTTTAATATTATTGTTTGAAATAGAAATAGTAATTGATTTTCATATCAACTTCAACATTTTCATTGATAATTTTAAGAGGTAGTTATCAATTAATAGTTATGTAAGGTTTTTATCAAGTTCATCATGAAGCTCAGTTAATGGTGATGATTTGTTTTCTTAATCTTCACACATATGCTGTAAAATTTTGAATGTATGAATTTACACACACTCATCTGAAAGTAAGAAATTTTAAAAGAAGTGAGTCACTTGTTCTTAGGGATGATCTATCTATATATAAGCCAACTCTTGCTTACTATGTTTAATTCCAGGCTTGATTTCTTTGCATGTCTAACATTTAAACTGACAAATGAATTGTAGAAACTTAATTCATATATTACAGGAGAGAGAATGTTTCTCATTTCTAATCACCTGCAATTTTAAGTATATATTTATTTAGAATATTATTTATTTATTTAGCACAATAACTATATGTAAATATTCAGAAGGAAATTAACCTTCACACATGTACTGTTTAATTTTGAATGTGTGAATTTATGCACACTCACCTGTTCTTTTAAAACTTTTTATTTATATGTGAGTGCACATAAATTCATAGATTCAAAATTAAATGGTGAAAGTATGAAGGTTAACTTACATCTGAATACTTACAAATAGATTTTGTGCTATATAAAGAAATAATTATCAATCTATGTTATAATAGTGTATACTAATTTCAAAAATATCGGAACCAAACAGTCAAGAACTTGATTCAAAAGTATTTTCTTTTTGTCTACATATATTATACTATCATCAGCCAACAAAGTTATCTGTTTTGCTATTTTTAACTGAATTATGTTTCTCTATTTTTTGCAACTGATTACCTTCTGGTACTCTACTCTATTAATCTTTCATGTGAGTGTGATTGTGTTGATACTCATGGGGGGAGTGTACAGATAAAGATTAATGCAGGTGTGTAAAGCATAAGCTGTAGGTTGTGTGAAAATAGTACCCATAACAGATTAAATAGGGAATAGATCTCAGGGTGAGGTTCCAGAAGAGAAATTCCTGGGCCCTTTTAAAATTTTCTGAAAAAAATAGTCCCAATTTTATATTCATCAATATGCACAGAAGTCACAATTCAGTTCACAGTGTGAGGGTCCAGTAGAGAAATTCTTGGGTCCATCCAAAATTCACTGGGTGAAATAATCCCAATACTTATTGTAAATATGTGCACTGGGAAAAACCACAATAAGCCAAAAATCAGTTCTTTGAAAAAGAATCTCCACATCTCATCAGTATTACCAATAGCATAATTTGAATAGGTCAATCAAAGATGCTTTCCATTCACAGCAACCCTTTTTTTCATTTTCTAGGATGCAGTCCCATTGGAGCAAGTCATGGGTCCATCCAAACAACTGGTAGAAAAACCCAGCATAGAAAGCTTTGTTGTTTTTTAAAATATATATGTGTAAGTTTCTTTTATATATGTGTGTGTAAGTCAGCATGAGTTAGGCAAACTCTGCTTCCATCTAGGTCAAAATCCCTGTTCACATCAGAAAGATAAATGCTGTCCTCCTGATCCTCATACAGATTTGATTGTTGGTATCAACATTGGCAATCTGGAAAGAAGAGTAGCTTGAAAAAGGTTACATTCTGTGCTATATTGCTCTGTAGCCATTCTAAAACCTATTTGGTAGAAACATATTACATAAATAAAAATGAAAGATATCAAGTGGTAAAGCTAAAAAATAATAATAAATAAAATGATAGGAATAAAATGGATCAGAAGACGCATTTTACTCTCAAATTGAGGATAGTGTAATATACCACTATTGAATAGCATTGAATGTTTCATAAATTTTTTTAAAACATTTTGCAAAAGTAAAAGTACTGCGATATATATATTTTTTTTTTTTCTAAAATAAAACTTCTTAACAAGTGGGGGGAAATCGTTACTTTTACTCTCTCTTTGTAAAGAAAAACTGTAAAAAATAAGCCAATGTGAAATCAGACTAAAATTTAGTCTCAAAAAATAAAATGTTTACAAAACTTTGAAAAATATAATTAATTAGTTAAAAAACTAAATTATCTTATTAAAATCATTTAGATGAATCTGAATGGATTAAGATTAAGGCAAATGTAAAAACCAATTAATTAAAAAATGTAAAATTAATTAAAGGGAATATTTTAGCTAAGATCAAAATTTAAAATTATGATTAAAAATTAAAATAATAGGAAAGAAAAAAGTAAACAAAGTCGCTCTCTATTGTTATACAGTCTATTTTGTGATATATAGTCTGGTCTGCATTTTGTGATCAAATTATTCCAGTCATCAATTTGTTATTAGTTAGGTTCATGTTGTTGCTGTACAGTCAGGGCAGCAATTTGTTAAATCATTCATTAGTTCAGACAGAATGCAGAATCCAAACAACCAGAGATCCAGATATTCAGAAACTATAAATGAAGTAGTAAATCAGTCAATTACTGCTGGAGTTGACATCTGTGCAAAAGCTGAAGATCTAGTAACATCCATTGCTAGACAACTTTAGGATATTCAACTGCACTTCAGGCCCTAAAACCCTCAACAAAAAGAAAACCAAATGAACCTCACCTGAACCAATGTCTGGAACAATGCCTAGATTATAAGTAAATACTGCCACAACTTTCTTTTCCATTGTCAACACAACAACTGGAAAATAAGCCCTGGAACCATCGATGGAGTCCAAAAAGCCAAATGGTTGGAAATTTACAATCATGAAAACCTAAGTAAAGATATTTTAAAATACATTCTGATCACAGTCTAGACTCTTTATTTTAAATGATTGAACTTTAATTAAAGGACTATTGCAACAATAGACTAAAGTTATTTATAGCTACTTATGTAAAATTTATTGTGTTATATTATATTAGGTATATGTATGTGTAAATATTTAAATATTAATGTTTGACTTAATTGTTATTTTGTCTATTTTCTCTTACACTTTTCACTGCTTTACCAGTAAATTAGTGTAGAGTTGTTTGATGTGTTAAATAAATATGCTGCAGCCTGAGACTGAGAGTGAACTAGTCATGGGATATTTCAAGTGCTAGATCATGTTTACCTATTTTCCAAGCATGCTAATTAAAAATGATGATTAGCTGGTGCATGAGGTTTTATCTCAAAATAAAGAAAAATGCTTTGGGTGGCAGGGATTTGAATCTAGCAGACAAGGTGGGCCATGGTCTGGAAATGTGATCATGTTATGCTTTGCATAGTTTGATCTGACTGTGGGTATCATTGATGGTTTATGCTATCAATGAAATTCTCTCTGCTTGAAAGGCTAGTCCATTTCCACATTCCCATAATATTAAAAATATAACATTTAAAATTATGTTAAATAAGGTTTAAATCCAATTAAACAACTTCTATTAAATGGATCTGGTTCAATATATATATATATATATATATATATATATATATATATATATATATATATATATATATATATATATATATATATATATATATATATATATATATATATATAATCACTGTAAAGTGAAGGAAGATTGCAAGAGTTACAAGAAGAACTATCTTATATTAAATGGGACATTATTGGACTTTGTGAAGTTAGAAGAAACAATTGATTTAAAAATTGGACATGTACTCTACTATAAAGGCACAAATATTGGAAATACAAGTGGAATATGATTCATTATAAATAAAAAATGGAAGAATAACATTGTGGAGATTGATGGTGTACTGGACATGGTGGGAAGATTAGTTTTACAACTTAATAGCAGATACCAAATGCAAATAATTCAGGTTTATGCCCCAACACGTTCTCATAGTGATGAAGTAGTATAAGATTTTTATATGGATGTACAAAAGGATTTTTAATAAGAGTAAACAACATTTTAAAATTGTTATGGGAGACTTTAATGCTAGAATTGGTAGACAAAAAAAAGACGAAAATGTTGTAGGTAATTTTGGTTATGATAATAGAAATGAGAGGGGACATAGACTTGTGGAGTTTGCAGAAATAGAAAAACTTTGTATTATGAATTCTTTTTTTGAGAAAAAGGTTAAAAAGAAATGGATATGGAAGCATCCAAATGAAGGTACAGCAGAATTGGATTATGTTTTGACTAACAGAAAATACATATTTCAAGATTGTAATGTTCTTAATAAATTTAACACAGGAAGATATGAAGATATACAAAAATGATGCATTAAAAAGAATTGAATATCTCGAATTTTGTAAAATGGTGTGGAAAACAGTTGAAAATGATATAAGAAAGTATAATTGTGAACTATCAAGGAAAGCTGTAGAAGAGAATAAAAGTCTAAAGAGTATAAAACAACATTTTGGTATTGGTAGGAAATTTATATCTGCAATAAGAAAAAAAGATGGCATTATTACTAAAAAGAGAAATGACATCATGAAATGTGTAGAAGACTTCTATCAAGAATTATATAGTAATAAAGAACAAGTACCTCCTATACCTATTATATATTCTGAATTTCCCAGAATTTTGAATGAGGAAGTGAGACATGCAATTAAATTTATGAAGAAAGGGAAGGCTCCAGGTAATGATGGAATTATAATTGATATATTAAAAGAAGCAGGTGAAGAAATACAAAAAAAATAGCAATGTTATATTCCAAATGTCTAAATGATAAAGATGTACCAGATGATTGGAAAAATGAAGTATTAATATTAATATTTAAAAAAGGTGATAAAGAAGATATTAGAAATTACAGACCTATCAGTCTTTTATCCGTTTTATACAAAATTTTTGCTAAGATAATTACAACTCATCTACAGAGAACACTGGACTTCCACCAACCAAGAGAACAAGCTGGATTTAAAAGTGGTTTTAGTACAGTAGATTATATCCAGGTATTGAGAGAAGTTATAGAAAGAACAAATGAATATGAGTTGCCATTATGCTTAGGATTTGTAGATTATGAAAAGGTATTTGATTCTATAAACATTTCTTCAGTGATTAAAGCATTGGATCATCAAGGTATAGATGCAGGATATTGTCATATTTTAAAGAATATTTATAAAAATGCAACAGCAACAATTAGATTACATAATGATAGTAGGAAAGTCAACATTGAAAATGGTGTAAGACAGGGTGACTCCATATCTCCAAAACTTTTTACAGCAGTGCTGCAAGAAATATTTTATGGATTAAAATGGGAAGCTAAAGGAGTGCAAGTAAATGGAGATTATTTAAGTCATTTAGATTTTGCAGATCATGTAGTTTTTTCAAATAATGCTTTAGAGTTATGGGAAATGTTGCAGGAGTTATCAGATAAAAGTAGGAAAGTAGGACTAAAGATAAATGTTAAAAAGACTAAAGTAATGTTTAATAGATTTTCTCAAAATATGAAAATAAAGATTCATTAAAATGAATTAGAAGAAGTTAACAGTTACAAATACCTTGATCAGATTATTAATACTGATGGAAACATAACGGATTAAATTAATTATAGAATTAAACTTAGTTGGAGTGCCTTTGGTAGAAATAACTTGATACTAAAAGGAAATAAGCCTATGTGTTTGAAAAGGAAGGTTTTTAATAAATCCGTTTTGCCAGTTCTTACTTATGGATCTGAGACTTGGACACTTAATAGAAGAGCAATTCAGAGACTTCAAACCACTCAAAGAAGTATGGAGAGTTGCATGTTGGGAGTAACAAGAAGAGATCAAAAATGCAATATATGGTTAAGAGAACAAACAGGTGTTACTGATCTCCTTGAAAAATTTAAAAGACTGAAGTGGAGTTGGGCTGGACGTATTGCTAGAAGAGATGATAATAGACGGACAATTGAAATTTTAAACTGGATTCCAAGAGATTGTAAAAGACCCCTAAAGCGACCACATGTGAGATGGATGGATGAAATAAGAAAGTGTGCAGGGGGGATGTGGAGAAGAGAAGCTAAAGATCGGAAAAGATGGATTGAACTTGGAGAGACCTTCATCCTGCAGTGGACTTAGTGTTTAGGAGCTATTGGCAAAACTCCATATAGTGATATATATAGTTTTATATATATATATATATATCTATTTATTTATTCCGATCTATCTGTAATATATATATATATATATTACAGATATATGTTAAATAAATAGATACAGAGATAAGTAGTAAGATATATAAACATGGATTTAGAGATAAATACATAATTATAGATAAATAAATTGATTAATATACAGACAGATATGTAACCAAAATGCTAGGTATATAGAAAAATATGTAAATAGTCAGATTAATACATAAATAGATTGAAAGCTAAATGCATATATATATATATATATATATATATATATATATATATATATATATATAGACACATAAATAGATAGATAAATAATTAAGTAACTATGGGTAAGTAGATATATAGACTTGCCTACATATATACAAATGAATACTTGGTTAGATAAAAAGAAAAGTTCCAATGGAAAGATAAATTATGAAAAAGTATAATATGAATAGACAAATAAATAAAAAAAGATAGATGACTGGGTAAATAGAGATAGATAAATACATCAATTCATAAGTTAGTAAATACTTAAGTTTATATATATGTCATATTATTATTACTATTTGCGGGATATTCCGTGTAGTGAAAAAGCTAAATGCTGACATTTCAATATAATATCAAGTACCTTCCTCAGAGCATCCTCTTTCTCAAATCATAAGAATGCATGTGAGATTTAAAATCGTTTTTATCGTTTTCTTTCTCCTCATATTTAAATTCTATTGGTTGAGAAGTTTTAAAATTTATTTTCTCTTCCAATAGTTTCTTCCAAATGTTGTTAATCTTCTTTAACTCACACCTTTCATTTATGCTCTTGGGCCTTTTAAAAATCTCTATAGCTTCTCTTAGCAATCTCTGGTCATATTGTTCAATTTTTGCTAAAATATTTGTTTTTTCAAAATTGATATCATGATTTGTTAATTTAATATGAGAATAAATAGCTGATGAATTGGATTTTTCTCTCACTGCCAGAATGTGTTCTTCCTTTCTAATATTTATTCTACGATTAGTCTGTCCTATATATGTATGTGGACAGACCCTACATGGAATTTCATACACACCATGACACTCCAAAGCAATTTTATCTTTAGGAAGAGGAAATATTTCACTAATTTTTTTATAAGTAGTGTAAATTGTGTGAATATTATTATTCTTTAAAATGTTACCAATTCTATCAGTTACTCCTTTAATATATGGCAAAATTGTCTTAATTTTTGATGTATCAAAATCTTTTTTCTTTTGATATGTATAAGCCCTATTAATAATTTTGTAATTAAAACCATTATGAAGAAGCATTTTATTAGTAGCAAAAAGGTCCCGGTGAAAATGGCTATCATCAGAAAGTCTCTTTGTTCTATCCAATAATGTCTTTGCCACTGAAAATAGTTGTGCAGGATGGTGATGAGAGGAAAAATGCAGATATCTCCCAGTGTGTGTTGGTTTTTTATATATACCATGGGATAAAGAACCATCTTCCCTTCTTTCAATCAAAACATCTAAAAAAGGTAATTGATTATTATTTTCTATTTCCATGGTAAATTTAATATTGTTGTGAAGAGAGTTTAAAAAATTAAAAAAGTCATCAAGAGCATGCTTACCATGAGGCCAAATAACAAAGGTATCATCAACATACCTCAGCCATATAGATGGTTTTTTAACTGCTAAAGTCAAAATTTTATTTTCCAAATCCTCCATAAAAATAGAAGCTAATGCTGGAGAAATTGGTGAACCCATAGCTAGACCTGATGTTTGTTTATACATCTGCCCATCAAAAACAAAAAATGTATTCGATAAGCAGTGTTCAATCAAAACCACAGCAAAATTAGGCAACTGAATATTTTTTAAAACTTGAATCGCTTCATTTACAGGTACACTAGTAAAAAGTGAAACAATGTCAAAACTTACCAAAATATCATTCTTAGTCAATTTAATATCCCGGATAAGCTCAAGAAAATGATTAGCATCTTTAACATATGATGACATCGTTGTTAAATGCGGCTGTAAAAAAGAAGTCAAAAAACGAGCTAGTGTCTGTGTAGGTGAACCAACTGCACTTACAATCGGTCTCAATGGAATATCTGGCTTGTGAACTTTTGGTAAACCATATAATTTTGGATAAAAAGAAGATTTTTCCCTCGGAGTAAGCTGTATCTTTGTTTCTAAATCTAGATCAGTAGAATAAATTAATGCTTTCGTTTTCTTTTCAAGATAAGTCATAGGATCTCTATAAATTTTTTTATAAATATTATCATTTAATAAATCATGTATTTTTTTAAAATAATCAGCCTTATTTAAAATTACTGTAGTATTACCCTTATCTGCCGGAAGAATAGTAATAGATTTGTCATTTTTTAAAGCAAACAAAGCTCTTCTTTCATTAATTGATAAATTAGTTTTAGGTGGTTTGGCTTTATTTAAAATATCGTATATTTTTCCCCTCACTATATCTGCATCCCCGCAAGGTATTTTTGATAGACTACTTTCCACTCTGCAAATAATATCCTCAAAAGGTAATTTTGTTGGTGTTATTGCAAAATTAAAACCTTTATTTAAAACTTTTAGTTCAAAGTCTGATAATTTTCTATCAGATAAATTCTTTACAGCGTGCACACTTCCTCGTTCAGACAAAGACAAAGATAGCATTTCCTGTTTCTTTGTAAGTAGTTTGTTAAATTTATTCATTTGCCTTCGAAATTTAAAATCACCTTCTTTAGTCACTCTAAAATAAACGATTTTATCACAAATTGACCATAATGTTGGATGAAAAGTATTACTTAATAAAAGGCGGAGTTGTAACAATTTTTTATCTAAAAAGTCTAACTTTTTTCTTGTATTTCTAATAAAAGAAGTTAAAATATCAAAACTTGCCTTATTCAAAACTGCATCAATTTTCTTCGTATGCGTATGGAAGGAAATTTTACAACAGCTAGGATAAAGTCCATTTCTTTTACAGTTGAGTAAAAATTGAAGATCATAAACGGCTTTAATTTTCTTCACACACATTCTTTCAAAACACCTCCATTCTGTAAACCAATCTTTCCCGTAAAGATGAATAATGTTAATTCTAATGTTTTCACGGATAAAAGATGTCATATTATTATTACTATTTGTGGGATATTCCGTGTAGTGAAAAAGCTAAATGCTGACGTTTCAGTACAATATCAAGTACCTTCCTCAGAGCGTCCTCTTTCTCAAATCATAAGAATGCATGTGAGATTTAAAATCGTTTTTATCGTTTTCTTTCTCCTCATATTTAAATTCTATTGGTTGAGAAGTTTTAAAATTTATTTTCTCTTCCAATAGTTTCTTCCAAATGTTGTTAATCTTCTTTAACTCACACCTTTCATTTATGCTCTTGGGCCTTTTTTCCTCTCATCACCATCCTGCACAACTATTTTCAGTGGCAAAGACATTATTGGATAGAACAAAGAGACTTTCTGATGATAGCCATTTTCACCGGGACCTTTTTGCTACTAATAAAATGCTTCTTCATAATGGTTTTAATTACAAAATTATTAATAGGGCTTATACATATCAAAAGAAAAAAGATTTTGATACATCAAAAATTAAGACAATTTTGCCATATATTAAAGGAGTAACTGATAGAATTGGTAACATTTTAAAGAATAATAATATTCACACAATTTACACTACTTATAAAAAAATTAGTGAAATATTTCCTCTTCCTAAAGATAAAATTGCTTTGGAGTGTCATGGTGTGTATGAAATTCCATGTAGGGTCTGTCCACATACATATATAGGACAGACTAATCGTAGAATAAATATTAGAAAGGAAGAACACATTCTGGCAGTGAGAGAAAAATCCAATTCATCAGCTATTTATTCTCATATTAAATTAACAAATCATGATATCAATTTTGAAAAAACAAATATTTTAGCAAAAATTGAACAATATGACCAGAGATTGCTAAGAGAAGCTATAGAGATTTTTAAAAGGCCCAAGAGCATAAATGAAAGGTGTGAGTTAAAGAAGATTAACAACATTTGGAAGAAACTATTGGAAGAGAAAATAAATTTTAAAACTTCTCAACCAATAGAATTTAAATATGAGGAGAAAGAAAACGATAAAAACGATTTTAAATCTCACATGCATTCTTATGATTTGAGAAAGAGGACGCTCTGAGGAAGGTACTTGATATTGTACTGAAACGTCAGCATTTAGCTTTTTCACTACACGGAATATCCCGCAAATAGTAATAATAATATGACATCTTTTATCCGTGAAAACATTAGAATTAAATAGATAGATAGATAGATCGATAGATAGATAGATAGATCGATAGATAGATAGATAGATAGATAGATAGATAGATAGATAGATAGATAGATAGATAGATAGATAGATAGATAGATAGATAGATAGATAGATAGATAGATAGATAGATAGATAGATAGATAGATAGATAGATAGGTAGGTAGGTAGGTAGGTAGGTAAGTAGATAGACAGATAGATAGATAGATAGATAGATAGATAGATAGATAGATAGATAGATAGATAGATAGATAGATAGATAGATAGATAGATAGATAGATAGATAGATAGATAGATAGATAGATAGATAGATAGATAGATAGATAGATAGATAGATAGATAGATAGATAGATAGATAGATAGATAGATAGATAGATAGATAGATAAATAGATAGATAGATAGATAGAACAAGACAAAAATAGATAAATGGGTGGATTAATAGATAGATATAGAATGTAATATAATGAGCATGCTAATAGATCTAAACAAGGTTTTTCAATAATTGCTGTAAGAGAAAGCATTTAAAATCTCATCTAGTATTATCCATATCCCCAAGTTGATTCTAGTATTATCCCTATTCTTAAGCCGATTTTGAGCTAATGGCTTTCATGCATGAGGTGTTAGAACATTCAGACACTAGAACTAAAATAAAAACTCAAGCCCAGCATTTATCAAATACTTAACTAGTAAGTAGAAAATCCGACATTTCAAACATCTATATGTCTTCAAATCCAGCTATCTTATTTAAATAGATATATGGAACTGAAGTAAATTCAGATACATCATATATTAATAGCCTTAGCAATATAACATTATCAAATACTGTTAAAGTAAAACTGTAATATTAAGGAAAACCCTGCAATACAGGTTATATTTACAAATGTAATATTACATGTTGCTAATAGCTCTACATAAGCTTTTTCAAATAAATGCTACAAGAGAAAGCATTTAAAATCTCTATTTAGAATTATCCCTATCCCAAACTGGTTTCAAGCTAATGGCTTCCATCAGTGAGATACAAGAACATTCAGACATGATCTAAAATATAAACTCAAGCCCAGAACTTGTATCAAATGCTTAACTATTAAGTAGAAAGTCTGAAATTTTCAGACATTTATATTTCTTCAATTCCAGTCATCTAATATAAATAGCTATGTGAGACTGAACTTCAGATACACCATATTACTCTTATACATATAATGTTATATTGTTAAGGTTATAATATATAGTATATATGAATTTAGTTCAGTCTCATGTAGCTATTTAAGTTAGATAGCTGGATTTGAAGGCAAATAAATGTTTGACAATTTCAGTTTTTTTTTACTTAATAGTTAACTATTCGATAAATGCAGGGCTTGAGTTTGTATTTTAGATCTATTGTCTGAATGTCCTAATGCCTCACTGACTAGAGTCATTAGCTTAAAACTGGTTTGGGGATAAGGAAAATTATAGAGATTTTAAATGCTTTCTTTTGTGGCATTTATCGAAAAATCATGTTTAGAGCTATTAGCATGCTCATTTATTACATTTGTAAATACCAGCTAATTAAGTCACATGATGTATGACTTTGGTTTTCTTTATTATTATGGATAAGTAGATAAATGAAAATAGATAGAAAGTCATGTATATATGCAGATTGATGGATATGTAGATGAAGAAAAACATGAATAGACATAAAGATGAATGGTTGGAAAGATATAATGACAAATTAATAAATGAAGCAATAATGGGAAAAATAAATAAATGAACAAATAGAAAAATAAATTATCACAAAGGAAGATCTTAGATAGATAAATAGGTAGATAGATAAACTTATGAATGGATAAATATAAATAAATAAGTACATAGAGAAATAGATAGGTAAATAGAGCACAGACAATATATATATATATATATAGTGTACCTGTTGGAACGGTCTGATCATACAACAAGCCTAAAAGTCCAAGCAAAAGCATCTTGAATCCGATCATATTTGAGAGACATAGGTCAGGAGCAATCCTGGATTCTAACCTATTTGTCTATTCTTTGATTCTCTGACCCTATGAACAACTGTCTCGATGATACAGCATAATTATTTTAATTCCATGCCTGGAAACACAGCAGTAGACCATAAGATTGAAATGATGATGATGATCATAACCAAGTGTTTTCCAGGAATTACATTTATGAGAATATATTTATAAGACTATTAACTAAAGGAAAATTCGAACACAGGATTTACATTTTGTATATAAATTTAATATAATAAAAAGAATAATGCAGATAAAGATATTACAAAAGTATTTCACCCTTGCAGTTACATTATATATTTACAAAGCTTGGAATTTTTTCTTATGAAATCCCATTATACAAATTACTTTTTTTGACTTATTTATCTTGAGGGGTATATAGCTTGTGCGAGTTCAACATGCCAATTTCAATATATTTACATATATTGCATTAATGCTATGGATGTGTAAAATATAAAAGATCGTGACCAATTTGAATTAAATATTAAATAATTTGTTATTTACATTTAGCAGTAAATAGTTTGACAAATCAATGGAACACACAATTTCAATTGATATTACGAAAATTAATACATTTATTTACATTGTTTAGATATCACATCTTTGGAAAATATACATGAGAATAAGCAAAACGTTATGTCTCTGAAACTAGATGATATATATCATCTTTATGATTTTACAAGGGAAATTGGGTTGTTTTACATGTATGGGACTCATTCATTATTTAAAAGGGAAGCAGCTCATATCAGGCATAGTCGAGTAATGAGTATTGACTGATTCCTTACGAATGATTTGTTATTTTCAACACATCATTGCAACTAAAGAAGATCAAACAGTCAGGAATAAATTAATAAGAAAAGTAACGGTACTAGCATAATATCAAAGGAAATCTGACTCCAATGGTTTTTTGATACTTTATCGTTTGACGTTTTAATTTAGGTAAAGTTTGGTATGTCTGCATATTTTAGCAGAATGATATCGAATGCAGAAGTTGCATTTCATTTCCTGGTGCCAGCATATGGTCCCCCACAGAGCTATCAATCCACAAACCTCACATTCCACAGGACATAGCATATACCCCTAATTACAAATAATTTAGGAAGGTAAAAGGGTGGCTTCAGACTTCTGAAGTTCACGAATGACAAAGCATAATAGGTATATTTACCATAGTAGAATTAATACAGTATGCCTTTAATGCTATAACATGAATAATAAAATCAATTTATTCTATTTTAAAACCTGAAAATGATTTAACTTCTGTGCAATGATCTATTCTAATAATGAGTCATTAAGAAAATTGTAACCCATCATTACATTTGCAATTATTACATTAAAATATAAAATTATATTTGATTCCCATATACATATTAAAGAATATAAATGACCCTCCAGGCATTGACAGGAAGTGATGATGGTCGTAATTATAAAGTTCACTATCTTTAAATGACACTTAACAATAAATTAAGTCACATCCATCCATGAATAAAAGATTTAAATAAAAATCATCCTGGCGAGCGATTTCTACTAAAATGAGCAATAACTTTAAATATTGATTTTAGGTGAAGCCCCTGCTTCTCTTTAGTTTAAACAATCAATAAGCCCCCTTTTCAAACTTGTGAGGTTTGGCTGTACTAACATAGTAAAAAAAATATATAGATACATAAAACAAAATAAGCTAAATATTTAATAGATCCGCACAAAACTATATAACTATAATTAAGCATGAAAAGGATGGTTAGAAATACATTAAGCTAATATGGAATTGTAGAGAGTTTAGTGACCACATTTAAAATAAAATTGAAAACTATTATACAGATTACAAGATAAAAGTTTCAGTACATCTTATTTGGACAAGCTACAAAAGGATTTACATATTAAAGGCAGCTCCATACATTGAATGAGTTTACCTCAGGATCTAGTGGAGATACACATGGATAGATGCATTCTCTCTTGTACTTTCCAGATCAGCAGGCTGGTACAATATGGCAGATAGTGGTCAGGGTGCATCACATTGGCAGGCGGCAGACAGCCTCTGAAAGGTCTGGAAAAAAGTATGTGTTTTCCTCTAGTTTCTGTTCATATTTGCAGACTTCTTGAAGTTTTCTATGAAGAATTCTCTTGAAAAATTAGTTACTGAATGCATCAATCTAAAGTGAATGAATCTCTTTTGTTTTCTGGGTCATTTTATACTTTTTTAAATCCTTTCAAGAATGTGGCTTCATTTTCCCATGGCAATCCCAGTCAATAGCTTTAATTAGATTAGGAAAATTTTAATAGATAAAGTTTGAGATACCTTTTAAAATATTACAGATTCTTTTAAAAGATTTGTGAAAAGAAATAACAAAGAAATTCTTTAATATTTAAATTAAAATCTTATAATTTTTAATTAGCAAAAATAATCTAACATAGAATAATAGATTACTTCCACTTAGTAATGATTCTAAAAGTATCTCAAATTTTTAAGCCCAAAATATAATTAATAATATATTTTAAAAAAACATATATCACACATACACTACTGTTTATTTTTACTAAATGTATTTACATGGCCGTCTCTAATTATTATACACAGTGTGTGGATGAGATAGCATATATATATAATCCCAGTGCATAACATATATATATAGCATATATATATAATCCCAGTGCATAACATTATACTAAAATAAATATACAAATATTAAGCATTAAATCACCCCATATGGTTAAGAAGTCCAATAGTGCTCTCTGTGAACTAATATAAATACATTAGAGTTTGTATTTCATTGGTTATTTTGAAATATGAACTCTAATGTATTTATATATTAGTTCACAGAGAGCGGTACTGAATTTCTTAACCATGTGGGGTGATTTAATGCTTTATATATATATATATATTAACATAAAATATAAATAAATATTATAGACAACTCTATTTGAATTAATAAATAGTAATAAATTTATTTTGCATCAAATCGATTTTTGTTCAAATGAACCTCTTCAAGATGTTAGAATAAATCAAAAAGTCACATGATTTATGTTAACTTAGTATACAGTTATTGTTTAAACCAAACATTAAAAATTATTAAAATTTTGTAATGTTTTATTGACGACTTACAATTCAACTTCACGGATTCTTGGAGCAAAATTCAGAAACTAGTATCCTTTGATCTTAATGATAAAGGCTTCATAAAATTATGACAATTTAAAGAATACAGTTTATAAAATTCACTATCAACAATCAGAAGACCGATCACACAAATGTCTGTAGAGTTGAAAGAAATCAGATGGTATATCCTCAATATAGCAGTTTTTTAAATTTTGTTTATAAAAATCTTTAAATAAATTAAAAGACATTATATTTACTAAATTATATAAAAACTTGCATTTTTCTTTAGTAGATGAAAATTCTAAAGTCACTTCGTTCTTTAATATAAATATTTCAATGACGTTCTAATTTAAAACCATTTCTAATTTTCCTCAATAATATTTCATACGATGGAATTAACATCCATTATGTTGTCTTTATAAAATACTTTAACATAAAATATAAATAAATATTATAGACAACTCTATTTGAATTAATAAATAATAATAAATGTATTTTGCATCAAATTATTATTTATTAATTCAAATAGAGTTGTCTATAATATTTATTTATGTTAAAGTATTTTATAAAGACAACATAATGGATGTTAATTCCATCATATGAAATATATATATATTGTAACGGGCACACACACCGTTACATTATTTATTTTAAGAATTAAACATGAAATCAAAATATAAAGTTCGCAAATAAAAAATTTATTTTTAAAAAAAAATGAAATTTAAAAGACATCTAAACTTTATAATATATATAAAATCGCACAGATGAGAAATTAAAAAAGAAACTTTATTAAAAAAAAAAAAGAAAAAGTTTTAAAACCAAATTTTCAACAAAAACTTAAAAAGATTTAGAGATAAAAATATATCTTTAAGTTTGGAAAACACATTAATTAATCATAAAATGGAAATGAATGTTTTAATTAGTTAAATGTAAACTAGCCTTTGGGTATTTAAAATGTATAAGCAAAGGTCAGATAGGAGAGAAAAACAATGGGATCAGAATGGCCACTAAAAAAACCACTCATGGAATCAAACCTCAGCGAAAAGACCATCACCATCATCATGATGTAATGTCCACTGGATCCAATAGTCTACCATAAAAAGTGAGTGAAGAAGAATTAAAAGAGATGTATGACAGCAGTGGTGATATGTGTTAGTGCAGAGTTGAAGGAGAAGGGATTGAAAAGATGCACTCCTCAACCCCTTCAGTTCTGCTAAAAGAGAAAGAGAAATTACCAATCATTTTCTACATTGAGGATCAGCTAAAGTAAAAGACCTTCAGATGAATCAGTAAAATGGCCAACAGCATACCAGTCTCCCCAGGATGTCAGGACAATTAACACTGAAACCCAAATGGCAACGGTTTAAAGATGAACTTTTCTAAACTTAAGAAATATATAATTAATGAACATTTCTAAACAAAAAGAACTCTAAATGCTAAACTTTTCAATATTCTAAATAGAATAATTTCCTATCTGACTAAATTATTTATTATTTTATTGAATGTATTTTTTTTAAATCATTTCCATTTTTATTTTTTTATTTTTATTAATATTATAAATATTATTTAAATGCATTAAATTTAAGTTGGGTATAGATGCTTGCATAGATTCGTTTATGGTTAATTATGTTTTTTTGGTTTTCATATTTGATCAAAATATATAGACATTCGGTAAATAATGATACCTTATGGTGAGTATCTAAAATGTATTTATTCGGATATCTTTTAAGTTATTGGTGTCAATGCAGCATCTTATGATGAATGCCATTGGGTTTCTTGTAAATTTTCCTCTGCAACCCCATCAATGACTTTATATTTTATCGTTTATGTTTATTTTGAAATGTTTTTGACCGTGTAATCTATGTAGCCAATCTATACTCAACATTATAAAACAAACTTTTATTAAACTCATCTGTGCGAACTTATAAAAGCTAAAACATAAATTAAATTCTAAAAACCAAGATAAAATGTAAGTTAAATGATAAAGTAAAAGTTATACTAAAAATAATGTTAAATCCTATATATGTTTAAATAAATGTTTGTGTGTGTTATTACTGTTTTTAGATAAGAATTATTTTATTATCTCTGCATCTCCACTGAGCTAGTGACATGGGCTGATGGTCTGAATAAAATATAAAATAAAGTCAGATCTTAACTTACATATCTGCCTACTATATAAATTTTCTAGGTTCAATTGGCCTTGTAGTGCAGATGTGGTAAGATTCGACATTCACCGGTCTCCCCAGGATGTCAGGACACAATTATAATGGTCCAAGAAAAAGTGAATGTTGAATCTTACCACATCTGCACTACAAGGGCACCTTCTAGGCCAATTGAACCTAGAAAATTTATATAGTAGGCAGATACATAAGTTAAGATCCACTTTATTTTATATTTTATTCAGTCTATCAGTCCGTGTCACTAGCTCAGTGGAGATGCAGAGATAATAAAATAATTCTTATCTAAAAACATTTTTAATATTAAAAAAAAATAATAGAAGTCACTGCCAGTAATAACACACACAAACATTTATTTAAACATATATAAGATTTAACATTATTTTTAGTATAACTTTTACTTTATCCTTTAATTTACATTTTAACTTGGTTTTTAGAATTTAATTTACATTTTAGCTCTTATAAGTTTGCACAGATGAGTTTAATAAAAGTTTGTTTTATAATGTTGAGTATAGATTGGCTACATAGATTACACGGTCAAAAAAATTTCAAAATAAACATAAACGATCAAAATATAAAGTCATTGATGGGATTTCAGAGGGAAATTTACAAAAAACTCAATGGCATTCATCATAAGATGCCGCATTGACACCAATAACTTAAAAGACATCGAATAAATACATTTTAGATACTCACCGTAAGGTATCATTATTTACCAAATGTCTATATATTTTGATCAAATATGAAAACCAAAGACATAATTAACCGTAAATGAATCTATGCAAGCATCTATATCCAACTTAAATTTAATGCATTTAAATAATTTTTACAATATTAATAAAAATAAAAATGATTAAAAAAAAATACATTCAATAAAATAATAAATAATTTAGTCAGATAGGAAATTCTTCTATTTAGTATATTGAAAAGTTTAGCATTTAGAGTTCTTTTTGTTTAGAAATGTTCATTAATTATATATTTCTTATATTTAGAAAAGTTCATCTTTAAACTTTTGCCATTTGGGTTCCAGTGTTAATTGTTCTGACATTCTGGGGAGACCAGTATGTTGTTGGCCGTTTTACTGATTCATCCAAGGACTTTTACTTTAGCTGATCCTCAATGTAGAAAATGATTGGTAATTTCTCTTATACATTTTAAATGCCCAAGGGCTAGTTTACATTTAACTAATTAAAACAATCATTTCCATTTTATAATTAATTAATGTGTTTTCCAAACTTAAAGATATATTTTTATCTCTAAATCTTTTTAAGTTTTTGTTGAAAATTTAGTTTTAAAACTTTTTCTTTTTTTTTTAATAAAGTTTCTTTTTTAATTTCTCATCTGTGCGGTTTTATATATATTATAAAGTTTAGATGACTTTTAAATTTCATTTTTTTTTAAAAACAAATTTTTTATTTGCAAACTTTATATTTTGATTTCATGTTTAATTCTTAAAATAAATAATGTAACAATGTGTGTGCCCATTACAATATATATATATATCTTTTTATTGGAATTGATAACATAGTCATGTTTGTAAAAATGGTTACATTAATACATTGGACTGTTAATATAATGTAATTCCCTTTATGGATTGTAAGAATTCAACAAATTCACAAAAAGTATTACATTAAAACACTTGGAGATTCGCTATTTCTCAACCAGCATATTTATGAGTGTCACTTTATAACCCCAAGCACCAATCTTATATTAATATAAGAATTATGCTGGGAGATCTGGAGTACCAATACATAGAATTATAAGATAGTAACCCTTGATTATCTCTTTCAGAATGGGTGATTATTTAATCATGGGAAATATACAGAGGGGGGGGGTTACTACATGAGACACACTTTCTTCAATCAAATTGTTATTACATTAATTTTAAATTCTATATTGAGCTTAGATTGAAAATATTTTTGTGTTTTCAATTTCATTCTCATAGTTTTATAGTTAAGCAGAGATAAAAGGTGGTTGCTGGAAGGTTGCATTAGATCCTAAGATCCAGGTGCAGTGCTCTCAGATCCAAAGCTCATCACTGACAAAGGCCATAAGCCAGAAACTAGTCTGGGGATATTGGATGAGTAGGCATTAGATAGGGATTTTATGCACAAGCCTTCTGGCATCCATTGATTACTCTGGTTGACGCAGGGTGGCACTACTGTATGGAGAAGTTTTGCCTTGTTTATAAACTCAAAAACAAAGAAATAACACAAATATATGTAAGTTTCATTTAACTTTAATCTTATAACTTTTATTTCAATATTATTTATATGACCTAATCATTTTATGCTCAAAATGATGAGAAATGCATGCATACACACAAACTGCATAGGAATTTTAAAAATGCAATAGAAAATACAAATAAAAAGAAAATAATATGATATTTATCCGGATACACAATAAAAAATTATTTTAAATTCAGAAGAAGAGTTAATTAATACTGTTTACATGGAAAGTAGTTGAAACACACTAACATTTTGAAATATTTGATGAATATAGGTGATAAATGTGTACATTACCTGAATTTCTTTCCTGTGGAAAACTAAAGGTGAAATACTTCCTTTTAATATGTATTGCATTTGACATAATGGCCATAGAAGTAGGTGATTTTGGTGGTCTGATCTGCTTTATTGATTTTTATATCTGCTAATACTTTTGGAGCTTGAACTTGGCATCAGAGTTACTGGTTCCCATTAATAATATTCCCTCATTCTGCAGCAACTTCAGTATATTTGGGGCAGGACTGTAAAGCCTAACGCACTTATGACTCTATCCCAACCTGCTCATAATTGATGAAGATCTTTTCTATGGATGATGCGAATAATAACATTTTTTTAAATTTTAAACATGTCAACTGGATTTCCAACAGCAAGCTAAAAGAGCAATAGAATAATTATAATCTTTTTTTAATTTTCTTTTTATAGTCCCTTCCCCTTTTTCTAGAAAGTTCTGCCACTCAAATCTGGATTCTTTTAGAACAAAAGCAAAAGCTTTTAGCACCTCAAAATTTATTTTTGCTCCTCTTTTGTTTTGATCAAAATTCTTTTGAATACAAAACTTAAATCTCCGTATTTAAATTCTTCAGATATTGATCAAGTGCTTTTTGATAATTTTTTTTCCATTTAATTTTTCCAAAATAACATTTAAGGGCTTCCATCTTGACAATAAAATATATTTCTATCTGCATTTTTCTTTTTACTTTTTTCCTTCATATTCCATACAGCAAAAATATATACCCGCATTTCCACAAAACAAAAGAGCACACATAAACCCACCCCTCCTGCTTATTTTAACCTTTTAAATCTCTATTTAGAATTATAAATATAAATATGAAAAAGAAATAAATTCAATTAATTGGGCTATATTGATGCATATATAGGAAAGTTTATTTTTTGAAACAGGAATCAAATTCAGCCCTGTTACAATATATATATATATACAACGAGGTCTGAATTATGGATCCCATAAGAGATTAGAATGGAAGGTGAAGCATGAAGATTGATGTGATTAGACATTGACTGCTTAAATAGTTAGATGGATATATGAATTGATAAGAAAGTAGATATTTGGGTAAATAGATACAAAGTCAGAAATATCAATACACATGATGTTAAATAGATAATGAATATGTATTTAGATAAATGGATGGATAGATAAATGAATAAATAAAATGAGGAATGAATGGTTAGAAATATTGATGGTTGAAGAAATAGATGAAAGGTAGGAAAAATAGCTACATAGGTAGGTAGGTAGGTAGGTAGGTAGGTAGATAGATAGATAGATAGATAGATAGATAGATAGATAGATAGATAGATAGATAGATAGATAGATAGATAGATAGATAGATAGATAGATAGATAGATAGATAGATAGATAGATAGATAGATAGATAGATAGATAGATAGATAGATAGATAGATAGATAGATAGATAGATAGATAGATAGATAGATAGATAGATAGATAGATAGATAGATAGATAGATAGATAGATAGATAGATAGATAGATAGATAGATAGATAGATAGATAGATAGATAGATAGATAGATAGATAGATAGATAGATAGATAGATAGATAGATAGATAGATAGATAGATAGATAGATAGATAGATAGATAGATAAAAGATTAAATGAAAAGACAGATAGTGATATTGATTGCCAAATAGATAATTAGATAGATAAGTAGTAAGTGGATGGGTATATGTACAGCAGAATTAATAAATGAGTTCATGAATGAATAGATGGTTAAAAAGACAAATCTGCAGTTAATTAGGATATTTACAACTGATGTTGTTAGTTTTAAGTTAATATGTATTTTTCCAAATTATATATTAATTAATTTTTATAGGAATATGATGTTATATCACCAACTACCGAAACTCCAGTTGAAGCTGAGTAAACTGCTTATTTAGATATTCAAAACATGCTACACAGATATTTTCATTAATTTTATTATTAAAAGTCAAAATTTTTTATTATATTGTGTGTCTTTAATTTTTTTATGATTATATTCTTGAATATGTTTTCGTTCATTTGTATTGTCAAAAAATATCAGGCAGTGATGAATCGATAACTTGATAGAATATGTATTTATATTATGATTAAAATAAGTGATTTAGGCGACATCTAATGGATTTGAAAAAATATATTTTCCTTGTGAAGCCATTTTTAAATTTACATTAATAGTTATAATGTATGTGTGCCTAATAATTTACAGATAATAGGGACCAATTTCCATTCCTCACACATTCTCTCAACCAATATTTTTATAAATAAGTGTTTGTAAAGTATTTATTCATATTATTTTTTGAGCTTAGATGGAATATTGGCTACCAGAAATTTTTTTAAATATCAACATATAATTAATTGCAATACTCTGAGTAAATGGAATATTAAATTAATTTTGGATTCTATATTTAAATCAAATTCATAAATATAACTAGAAGTATTCACTATCCTATTGAAACATTAAATTTTCTATACCCATTGAAATTCCAAAGACCATATAATCAACAAATATTTCAATTTTATATAATACCATACTTCCCACCATTTCAATGTATTACTTATTTAATCTATACATTAACTGTAAATTATGAGATAGAATTCGGAAAAAGAGATGCATTATAAAGTCTTAAACTATATTAAAAATTGTTTGTAATTTTTAAAAAAGATAATTTTTTTATAATATTGGCATATATTTAATTATTAATAAAAAATATCTGAAATATTGATTTCCCATTTTGAAGTATTATTTTCTTGAGGTGTAGGCGTGCAAAATTTTATTTATTTACAAGGATAATGTTTTTTTCTTATTAAAAATTAATAAAAACACTTATATAACACATACTAACATAAAATTATAATCATAATTCAGTACTTCAATTACTCACTCACTACTGTTAGATAATTAGATATCATGTATTAGCTATAATAATGCATAACATGTCAAAAACCATTTTCTGTATCCATCCTATATCCACACACCACACATTCAATCTTTTCATTTATTATGAATTGTTATAAAATATAAGAAGACTAATAATAAGTAATCCAAAAATGCATTTAGACTAATCTTTTTAAAGATCTTGAGTGTAACAATATTTATAGAAAATAATCAGATAAAACAATGCTATCACCTTTTACTATTTATTTATGATAACCACTTCCTAAATTTTAATAGGTCAACTCCATGAATTTCATGCAAAAAAAAGAATTTATTTATCAATCATCTCATTCTCTAGAAAAATGTCATTTTTGCTAATATACTTATAAAATCCCTTAATTTATATCATTTATTATGCATATAATGTAAACCTGACTAGACCACAAGGTTTCTTAACTAAAAAAAGACAGCTCATCTTTGCAAAATGATTGAGTAGGCCTGTTATATGAAAATGAAAAAAGTCCACTATGAATTCTACAGTTTAAATTGACCCTTTCTGCATGACATATAAACAAAAATCTGTACTAGTATCAATGACTGAACATGTCACTGTATGGCGTTGGTGCTAATGAAAAACACTGAAATATAATGTTACCTGGCCATGACCTTTTGACAAGTAACTAACCTTTTTTAAGATGCATAATGAGAGTCGTGATCTTTTTTAAGAAGTAATTTTTAAGCTAATGATTTAAAAAGTAAATCCAAAATTTCTTTAAAATAAATATATGTGTTTCCTTTTTTTTTTAATAACGAAAAAAATATGGCAGCCTTTTTAAAAAATAATTAAATGTACACCAGGGTCTCATTTTATGCAGTAGATAGGTTCCACAGAAAACCCACATGAAAAAAATCACACAATAATAGACTTAACTTACCTTGAAAAATGGAGGATAGGGTCTGTAATTTTCAGAATTCACATAAAAGCAAAGCAACAAAGAAAAATTACTTTAAAATTCACATTAAAAAAATAAGCAATTAAAGTATGACTAATAAAAAATTTCAAATATTTGAAAAAAATTAATACAAGACAAACTTTTTTCACTTTTTTTATTAACTACAGTATTTAATTTTACATTTTTCCTACATATTTTAATCATTACCACTAGCGTTCATTTGTAAACTAGAAAGAAATCAGATTCGATGTGATGTGATGTATTGTAGTTTTTCCTTAAACAAAGTCAAGAATCTCTCAACAATTATGCCCAGAGAAACATGTTAGCCACTTTATTTTTATTCATGATGTGATGTATAACTAGCACCACTTTCAATCTTAAGCTGTGTTAATGGTTTTCTGTTTCTATATTTAAAAAATGAAATCAAAATCAAAACAAAAAGATTATACATTATCATTAGAAAGATTATTTTCAGTTTATAAAATATTCGTTTTTTATTTTAAAAATCTAAAAGATTATTTATTTCTGTTATATATAACAAAATAAACATTTTAAAAGTTTAATTTTTTTGAATATTTATTGCAATATTATTGCAATATTTTTATATGTAAGTATAAATCTATTATTATTATTTACCCATTAGTATAAATAGGTTATTTTCATAGAAGCTAAAATTTTAAATACAGCTTTAGGACATATTCACATTAGCTTCTAATATAACGTTATATTTTTGAAAGAAAAAAAGTATTTCAAATAAAAATAAGTTATTAATAATTTAAATTTCTTGATAACTAATAAATATAATGAAATATAAATCACATAACTTCAAAATTGCATTAAAATAATTTGCATAAAATGAGACCCAGGTTTATTCTTTTTTAATAACAACAATAACAAAACAATTATTTATGACCTTTTTTAGCATTTTATTCTAGAAAATATCTTTAAAAAATATTTAACAAGTCATTTTAAGAATTAACTATCTTTAAAATAAGTTAATGACTGACCTTTTTAAAGAAGTAAATCAAAAATATCTTTCAAATTTAATTTTTTCATTTATTTTAAGAATGAAAAATACGACCACATTTTTAAAAATTAAATGTGTCCTTTTTTAATAATGACAATAACAAAGACATTATTTATGACCTTTTAAATAATTTATTCTAAAAAATATATTTACAAAATCAATTTTTTCCCCTTGATTTAACAAAGGGAAATGTCTTTGTTACCCCCCCCCCATTTCCAGAATCTTATTAAACAAAAAATTCATTTGTTATGACCTTTTTTAATAACGAAATATTAAACAATGTTTTGTTTCTTGTTTTTTTTTTGCTATTCAATAAGTAAATCACAATTTTAGAATTATACAAAAACAAACAAACAAAAAAAACATTTTTCTCATAATATTTTTAACTTCAGCGATCAAACAACTATATGTACCCCTGTTGATCTCATGAAGGTATCATAAATAGTGTGAGTATTTCAGAAGTTGTGCTTATAACAAAATTTTCCCAAATTTTAAAACCTTCCAATGTCAGTTCACAAACAATGTTTTTAAAATTTGTTGGACTTCATGCTACATCCTTTGAATGTAATAAAATACTTTATTAAATCTCATTGCAAATGTTATGTTGACTTCAAATCTACACACCCTCAAGTTATACTATAGCGCAGGCTCAATAGTGATCACTTGTAGAGTAAAAACAGGGCACTTGAACCAAGGGTGAATTGTGAGAAATGAGCATAACACACTACAGGTCAATACAAGATGCCTCAGAAATGGTATATTTAACTGTTTTTGAGTGTTGTTTACCTAGCAACTAATACACAATAAATATGAAAAAAAAGGAAATTCATAAAAAAAAAACATTTTTATAGCACCACATTAGAGCACTATAACAATAATTCCATTCAAAATTCAATTGTTAAAAAATGCCTATTACAGTTAGTGGAGTAAAATGAAGGATTGTGTTTCCCTAGCAACTAATACAAAATAAATATGAAAAAAAGGAAATTCATGAAAAAACATTCTTATAGCACCACATTAGAGTACTATAACAATAATTCTATTCACAGTAATTGCATAAGATAGAGTAATGCAAGTATGAGATTGTTGTAACAATATTACAATTACTGGTAGTTGTGACTTTTGACCCATGTGGCCACCAGAGGGGCTGGTCAGGGTCAACCACAGAAATACTTAGAGTAGAGACCCCAAATGCAGCATTGCAAATTCCAGCCGAAAGGTGGTGCTGTTCACAGTGCATAAGCAGAGGAACATTCCTTCAGCTGGCTGGCAGCAAAGCTGCCTGCTTGGTGGCACTGTCACAATGCATAGCCCATTTAGCTTATATAGTCTGCTACCAGTGACTACCAAGATCCTAGGTGGTGCTGATTGCCATAAACACATCTAGCTTATGTGTCATCTGCTACCAGAAACTACCAAGATTCTAGCCCACTATGTGGCACTGTTTCTCCATGTTACACACAGAAAAACAACACACTGATAGAGTTTATGTACATACTACTTAAAAGATGAATGGTGTATAATGTACAGGTGTGATTAATTAAGAAGCTACAACTATTTAAATATTCTTTCAAACTTAATAGTATCACATGCTATTTCACAGATTTATAAATGGATGTATTTTTAATTATTTTTTTTTAAATCGATCTTTTTTTTAAAAGTATTTACTCTATGTCAAAATGTTATGCATAAGTCGAGCAGTGAAATTTGCTATCATGGTGGCTTGAATGGCATCATAGATTTACATACGAAAGTATGCTATAATTAGACAAGTTTGATAAAATTATAGCATAGAAATCCTCATAATTATTCATAAAATATTTTATTAATCTATAAGTCAATTCTAAATTTAAAAATCGATCTTTTTTTTTAATTATTTACTCTAAAAGTGTTTTTTTTTTAATTAAGAAAAAATGTAATTTTTACGACAATCGGGTTTTTTTTTTTTTAAAAAAAGCTAATTCCCCCCCCCCCTTCTGTCAAAACTAGAGACATTCCAAAGATAAAATCTAATGTATTTAATTAATAGGGGCTTTACTAATAAATAGCTATGGTCAATTAGTGAATTGGATTGATTTAATAATGAGACAGATATATGATGAATTATATTTATTGACAATTTCATATATACTTGATGTAACCCATTACTTAGCATTGGATAATGCATGCAGGCATTTTATTTACTAAACAACATTACTGTAGGCCATTTAGCAAAATAAATTTGTGGCTATTATTTTAATTGCGCTAATTTTATGCTATATAATAAATCACTACATTCCACTTATTAATTATGCCCTTTCATCATCAGTTCGAGTGGTTATTATACATGTAATCAAACCAAGTCTGGAGTGAAGCTTAATAATACATCTGATTATCATAAATTTATATATTAAATATGGGCATATAAAGCCTCAGAGATAGCTTTAGATTGAACAGGTTTTCAAGAATGCTTTGGTTCAATGTGAGAGCTGGCTATAAAGATTTTACTAATATGCTATGCACAAGTAAAATATAATAATAAAGTGTCTCTGCAGATGGATGAATAGATTTTAGGGTTTTCATGACCAACACCAGTTTACCCAATGACTGATCATCATGCTGCTAAAAGTGACCTTTATTTGGTTCATAAGAGGTAGAGGACTTACGTACTAATCTGGCCCTTAGCTCAGTCTTAGCTACTGCACTACCCATAAGAGAGGAACATAAGCTGGACTTATCATGGTTCCATCTTATATATATATATATTGATGCAGATGATCTGATGCTCAAATACTGCTTCACACTTCCATCCAATCTCCTACCATCTAACTATGTTCAAACCTGTCTTACATATATATATATATAATACATATATTTCTTTCTGCTTTATTATTTTAACACAAATCATGTAAATGCTGATATATCTTAAATCTAAAACCATTTTTAATAAATAAATATGTAATATTGTTGTGTGTATACATGTGTAAATAATAAATATATATTTCAGGGTAGGAGATTGCTAACAAATCATTAAATTATGTTATATATAAATTATTCTCAAAATCATATATGAAACTGATTATTTTTTCATGTGTAATTTAGCAGTCAGAAATGATGCAATTCTTTTAAAAAGTCTCTTGAAAACAATTACCCGGAAGAGCCCCTTAGATAAAAGTAAAAGATAACAATTTTGTAATAATAAAATAAACCCATTAGTGAAAATTTTGTCCATGCCAGCTTGTTTTAAAATCATAAGACTTATTTTAAAACAATCATTCGAGAAACTGATAACAGAATTGCATTGTTTCAAAAGTCTTACTAGATAAGAAAGTATCTGGTCAGTTGATTCCAGATGGACATTAAGTGCTTAAACTGCCTTAGGTCCAGCAGTAGTTGCTATGTTACATCATCAAAACAGAAGTATAAATACTGCTGGATTTGAATCCAAAAAAGAGAGGAGACCACCAAATTATAATGATGCCAAACCAAATCTACGTCAATTTTAATTTTCACCCAATGTGCTGTGAGTAGGGGAAATTCCACCTTCCCCTCTGTTCTAATATGCTTTTCCCATAGCGAAGCTCTGCATCCCATACTGAAAAACATTAAATATTTTTCTGGTAAAAGTAAAATGCTATCTACTGTATATTACTGCAACCCTAGATCTAGTGAACCAATGCCAATGGATTGACTTGTATCAAAATTGCTCTTCCAGATAGCAAGGTAAAAAGAACTTTAGCTGCTCGTAATTCTCAAATCCTGACTACTTTGTAAGATTTATTCTGTGTTCTGATCATATATATATTAAATGTTTTCATAGTATGTAACTCTCTATAACTCTACATAACTTATCATTATTAAGCCTCTTATAAAATGTTTTCTTTTATTTCTATGTGGCAGATAATTTTAGTTTATATTTATGTATTTATGTTTTAAAAAAGAGAAAAATGCCAATAATATTTCTAAAATCGCCAGCACATAATTTATTTTCATTTTCACCACCCATCATTTATCGGGTAATTAACTCATACCTTAATCAAAACAAGTCTTATTCGACTTATCCAGGTGCTAGCGATTTTGGATAAACAAATTAATTATTTTCTATGTTTGTTATAGAAAAACAGATCAACATCTGTTTTATAAATATTTTCCTTTCTAAATAATGCACTATTTCTTATTATCAATTTGTGTTATATATGTAAACCCTTCATAGCTATTACCACCACCCATTTATTTTCATATTAATTTATATATTTTCATAAAGGCATTTACTAACCGAGATTGAGATTTGTTAAATGTGTGGGAAGTTATGAATAATATTGAGTAACATAGGGGAGGGGGGATCTTCAGATCTTGAAATTTTATATTTAATTAAATTTGTTACCCATGTTTGTTTGATGAAGAAACCATACTATTACACTGGGTATTTCACAATTTACGGATAGTAAATAAGTTAAGATAATCTTTAAGGCTATATTTATGTCATATTCTTAAGCATTGCGTGCATACAGGCCACTTCGTTTTATATATTCATGCTTCTCTCTAACATGGAGGTATTCGCTAAATCAAACCCCATCATCATTGCTCAATGTCCTTGAACCAGGCTGTAAAACCACCCTGGGGACATATTTGGTTGTATGTGCATGCTTTATATGGGATCGCTCTGGAAAATCCAGCCCAATAAATGCATCGCCGACCACTCTTCATTTCTAATCTCGTCATCTTTGATTCGCCTTACCTCACTCCAGGGAATCTTGAATTATTTTGTCAAACTGACCCTGCCAATGTCTGCAGAGAAAGTCGGTAATTCTTGTTAATAAACTTCATGAAGCACACTCCAGGATCCATAATTGGACCCTCCAGCCTGCCACCATGCGTGCACCACCTTTCAGTATATTTCTAGTCACCCATGAATAGCCATAAGTCATAATTCAATGATTTCTCTAAACAGATATATATTTCCATTATTTACTATGCACATCATTGCGATAAATTTATTATCATTCATATTGTACCGGTATAAATCCACCACGCTTACTCATACACAGTACCCGAGTTCAAACCCAGTCCACGTTTAAGAATAAATTCCCAAAACGCCAACTGAATTCAAACCCAAACCCCGGCATGACCAACCGATGATGACTTTACACCAGCACAGGGTTATCCCTTTTCTAGCTCAGCTCAGAACATAGACTAAATTCTTACAGTTAATGATATATAGATTTATTAGACTATAGATACTGGAACGGTCATTTATGTAACGTATATATTTAAGTTGCCAATACAGACAGTAAGTGGCTAAATAGACTTAGAGAGTAATAAGGTGGAGGACACAAAAATTTAGATTAAATAAAGTGTTTAATAAGCAAAATATAAAGCATATAAATATAGTGTTAAATAAGACAAATAGAAAGCACATAAATATAGTGTTATATAATAGAAATATACAGCATATAAATATAGTGTTATACAGTACGGTAAGACTTCCATAAATCCTCTTGTATTTGGCTACTAGTCTTTAGTAAACGTTTTATTTAGTAAACAAACTTATGCCAATAGCTGGGTAGTTAAATGATTGACGGGTGGTTAAGAGAATCAGAGTATTTGAGCACTGGAAAAATATTTATCTAAAGATTTTTATTAACTTATTTTATTAGAATAGGCTCGAGCCGTTACGTAGACGAACAGTGGAAGTGGTTTTATATAAATACGACATAAAGGATAGATGTGCTGGTGGTTTTATATAAATACGACATGGAAGATAGATGCACTGGTGGTTGCCTGGATTCAAAAGCCCTACAGTAATCACTTGCGGTGCATTAACGGAATACCGGGCGGCTTGTACTTTGACAAGGCTTAATGCCCCCAAGTAGTTCCGGGACACGACAACCAGCCGGGATCATTTCGAACCCCGGTGATCCAAGAGATTACCGGGAAAGAAAACTGCTTTCATTCCCCAATGGTAGAATGGCGAGACGCTAACTTCAGCGAAGGAAAGGCATTGCCACAGACGTGAAGGACGAATACTTGAAGCGGATTTTTTAAAAGAAATTATATAAAACCTGGAAACTATTTGTCTGTTTCTACGCCACAGGCTGAGATCCTTATCCCAATAAAAACATAGCGAAATTAAACTGACGGTGAAAAACAATAATTAGTTAATTTTACTCTGGGACTCCTAACCCTTCAGGTTGACAGGCGGTAGCGACAGTATCAAATTATACCGGGAGTTATTTCTCAGATCAAACATGACATTAAGATAACACTTTGAAACTATTATATATATATTTAATATTGAACCTTAGATTGTAATTTTATAACAACTTAACATAGAATAATAAAGTGATTTAACATTTACTAACTTGGAATGTGAAAGAATATTTAATTCAGAACATGAAATTACTTTTAAATTAAATCGATCATTATTACACACTAGTTTACACCGGGTTGGAAATATTACTATTGGCATTGTTTGTTCATGAAATAAGCAACATAAGAAAATATAAATGCATTCATTTAAATGATTATTACTATTAATTACAAATGTTATAAATTATTTCTAAAGACTAGAGCAGAGGATTAAAAAGAAAAGAAAATTTACTGACAGGTTAAACAATAGCATTATAAACGACATAAAAACTTACATGTAATTTATTTGATTGATAACATTAAGCTCGGGAGAAAGTTAAAAGTTCGTGTAACACAGTTACTCTTCTTTCTTCATCCGGCTTGCTTTTCCCGATTGATATTTCCGACGAACGTAGGCGCGCATTTTGAAAGTTATTTGCAAGGCATTGTCAATTTGGAGATTGGAAGCTGGAAACTCTGAAGCACATACAACATGATCAGTCAGCGGCACGAAGATTCAATTTGGCAGGACAGAGATCAGCTCCTGGCACTTAGCCCATCAACATTGCGGTTTACAGGTAAGCTTCTTAATAAGATATTTGAATTATTGTTAACTGCTGTGTTGTCTCGAGACTACCTCTCTCAAACACGACAAAAGTTAGAATGTAAGTTTTTTTCTAGAATTTGCCACTGCTGACCTTTCCGACTTGTTTTTGTTTTAGGCTCCGCCTACTTCCTAGCCTCTAGCGAGCTTGACCAACAATCAATTATCTGTTTTTAGCCATCTTTTAATTTAATACGCTATTTTTAAATTGACATAATAATTACATATAAAAATTCCTTACTAATTTTGAATACAACTTAATTGCTCTGAACATTTGTGCAATTAGATTTTAATTAAAAACACTGATCAAAGGAATGTGATTTTTGATCAGTATTTTTAAACGACTTTATACAATTTTAAAACTAAAATTTAAAACAAATACGCCCGCACTGAAACTTTAAATTAAATGATATAAATTCGCAAACCACGCACACACAAATATTATTTCATGGTTTGCGACATTTATATACGGCATCTTTACACATTGACTGATAAACTATAAAATATATAACTAATTTTTATTATAAATTAAAATAGACAAAATCTCACTGCGGGCGAACAGTAGTTTGAATTACCGTACATAAAAACACCTGAAACGAAGATCGGTTCTCCGATCTGTCTGTTTCATTTCTTGTCACTTTATAAAAAAAAACAACAAAAAAAAATGATTATACATAATTTCTGATTAACATTTTTTTCATTCATTTTTTTTACATAATTGATTTTTTTATTGATTTGACCTTGGAGAACAGTCTGGGTGAGGGTTTGAACTTAACATTTACAAAGGTGGGTATATTACCGTAATTCCTTTTCTCATCATCATGTGCATGTCATAGTGGTCATTTTCCGGGTCATCATTTATTGCGATTTCTACCTTTTCCCTGGGTCGGGAGGTATATAAGGTTTTAATTGTCTCGCATTATAAATACCTCGTAAACCCTTCCCTTCCAGAAGAAAAGCGTTTTCATGGCATTCTTCCACTATTTCATATGGCCCGGTATATAAAGGGAAGAATTTTTTGAATTCCTTCTTAGGTGCATTACTGATGCGAGGAGACCTTAGCCAGACTTGATCCCCTCTTTTAAAATTGTGGTGTTGCCTTCCTCCTCTTTTGATTCTATTTTGTGCCATGTGTTCCAATTGTTGCCGGGCCATGTCTTGATCCGTGCTGTGATTTACGTGTACTTCACGCTTTGGTAGTAGCGTAGGGAAGATATCCGGGCATGGCTTACCATAGTGCAAACGCATGGGTGGAAATCCCGTGGATTCGTTCATGGTATGGTTGATGCAATCCATGACATATTGCAGTTTCTCTACCCACTTCCGGTGATCCGTTGATAAACACGCGCGGAGAAGTCGACTGATTTCCCTCATGACTCTCTCGCACGGGTTTGATTGGGGGTGTCTTATTGATGTTAGGCGATGGTTTACCTTCTGTTTCTTTACCCAGTTCTTCCACTCTTTCGAGGTGAATGCCGAGCCGTGGTCAGAAAGTATGGTTTCGGGTTTTCCTACCTCTTGAAATTGTTTTTCTTGAAGGACCCGAATTACGTTTCTGGTGTTGGCAGACCGCACGGGGTAAACCTTAACGTACTTAGAAAAAATATCATACGATACCAACAAATACTGGAATGTTCTAAATTTGGGCAAGGGACCATAATGGTCTATTGCCAGGATCTCGTTCGGTCTCGTGGCCATCACGGGTTTTATTTTCCCCGCGTATGACTTGTTGGGGGCTTTCGTAGTAGCGCAGGTATCGCATTGTCTGATTATGGACGTGATATGGTGGTACATTCCCGGCCAGTAAAATCGGCGCCTGATCACTTCTTCAATCTTCCTGGGTCCATAATGTCCTAGAGATTGGTGTATATGCTTAATTATAGGGGCCCTAAGCCGATTAGGTACCATGATTTTCCAAGGGGCGCTGTAATCCTTGGTCCGTGTTTGTAATGTGCCTTCCTCCATCCGGAAATGGGGGTATCTGCTTTGTGGCTTCCGTTCCTTATCCGAGGAATTGGACAAATCCTGAATGATATGAGAATACTGTATCTTCTGCCAATACCCCAAATTCCGCAATTCAGTTTCTGCAGAGCTCAATGTCGTAGTGGCCATAACTTCCAAGGGTTGGTTCTTGATTTCAGGGTTTTGTATCCTCATCGGTACAGGGTGCCGACTCAATATGTCAGCCACAATATTTTCCCGCCCTGGACAGTACTGGACTTGGTACTGGAACTGTTGGAGGGTTAAACTCCATCTGATTAACCGGTCATTAGTCAGGAAACTCCTGTTGAGAAACTCCAAGCAACGATGATCGGTTATAATGATTACTTGAGATCCCAACAGAAATTGCCGGAATTTCTGGCATGCCCACACAATGGCCAGAGTTTCTTGTTCTGTGGTAGTGTAATGGATTTCCGCCCCCTTCAATGCGCGGCTGCTAAAATAAATAACTTGGTGAGCTCCGGCATCACTTATTTGAAATAAAATAGCTCCTAGTCCTTGCTTGCTGCTGTCGGTTTGTACGTAAAATGGGCGATGGAAATTCGGGTGATGCAGCATGACAGCCTGTAAAAAATTTTTTTTTACACGTAAGAGTTCCTCGTCGTGAGAGGGTGTCCATTCCCACTTGCGGTTTTTCCTGATGAGGTCTATGAGATTTCTAGTATCCTGGGAGAAGTTCGGGTAAAATTTGTGGTAAAAGTTACAAAGGCCCAAAAATGATCTGACCTGCTTCGGTTTAGTTGGTGTTGGGAACTTCTCTATAGCGGCAATTTTATCGGGGTGCGCTTTAATACCATGTTGGTTGATGATATGGCCAAGGAAAGTGATCTCGCCAATAGCAAAATGGCTCTTCTCCAAATTTACGGTAATATTTTTTTCTATGCATTCCTTGAGGAACCTTTCCAAATGTTGCAAATGCTCCTGTAGGTTTTCTGAAACGATGACCAGATCATCCATATAACATACCATATGCTCCTGTATGTCATCGGAAAGGACCTGCCGCAAACAGCGCATCAAGCCTGCTCCACTGTTTATGAGCCCAAAAGGGACTCTTTTAAATACGTGAGTATGCCCATTATATCGGAAGGCAGTGTATTTCCGATCCCTATGGTCTAGATTTAACTGCCAGTAGCTCGCGGTCAAATCCAAGGTTGAAAATATGGTTTTACCGGCCAGTCGTACCAGTACCTCTTGAATAGGTGGAGGGGCATCTCTTTCAGGGATGGTAATGCTGTTTAACTTGCGCGCATCCAAACACAAACGCAAACTTCCATTTTTCTTTTTTACCACGACCAAGGGGTTGTTATACGGTGACGGGCCCCGTTCAATAATACCCCACTCAATCATCTGACGGATCTGGGCTTCCACTTCCCCCCTGTACTGAAAGGGTATGGGATAAGTTTTTGACGGAACGTACGTCTCCTCCTTTACTCGGATCCGGTGTGTATATCCCCTAATCTCTCCCGGCGTAGGAGAAAAAACGGCCTCATATTTCTTTAGTATTTTTCCGATCTGATCTGTGTCCCTGGGTTCAGTGAGGATGGACTCTTGAACCTTTTTACTGATTGCTGCTGGATCGACAGCCTGGACTAAACAACTTTTGTAGCCCGACCCCTGGGTAGCTGGTGTTTTGAAATCAATTGCCTCACTTCCGAAGGAGCACCTTCCCCTTTTATAATCAATGATGCCATCATTGTGGGCCAAAAAATCGGAGCCGAGTACAACGTCGTAAATAAGTCCGGTCATCACAAGAAAAGTATGTCCTACCGGCCTCTGATTTATCTTAAGTTCCAGCCATACTTGGCGGCTTTCACTTAGCATTTTTTTCCCATTTGCTAACGTGAATTGAATAGGTCGAGTCGGCAACTGCATGATTTCGCGAGTTCTTTTTAGGTTATTAATCCAAGCTGCAGATACAATTGAAGCTTGACTGCCGGAGTCAATCAAAACCGTAACCCTGTTGTCTTCTATATCTACTTCTATAACCGGGCATAAGTAATTTGCTTGGTGATCCTGGTTTTCCTCCCCTGAAATTAGGTTCGTCATCTGGTGTATGGTTTTAAAGGGCTGACTTTTACTGGCATTTGGCGCCTGATACATGAAGTGTTGGTCTACCGTCTCTAAAAACGTGGTCATCTCCGAAACAGCGTGTATTTGGCTACTGATCATAAGTCCTCTAACTTCCTGTGGCATATTGTGTGCTATCATTCGAATTACTCGGGAATCTGACCAGTTGAAAGCGTGCAACGAACAAAACTTGGTTGCTTGCTGTGAAAAAAATTTTGTTAGGGTAACTCGGTTCCCTGTGGGAAAACCTTCCTGGATCAGGCTACGCAATGCTACTTCTTGCCTTTCCTCGCCCCAGAATGTCCTTAGCAGCCTGTCACGATACTCCTCAAAAGTTCTAGGTTTTTCTCTCAGTATGGTCCACCAGTCTTTGGCGGCTGCTTTCAAATGATGCTGAATGATGGCCATTTGCTGCCTATTATCTAGATCTGTTATTTCGAAAACGTCCTTTAAGCTGTCGACGTGTTCGTGGGGTTGTTCCCAGTATTCCCCATAAAAATCGATAACTTTGAACGGAAGGTGTTGGGTGTTGACTGGCTCGTCCATTTTTCTTTTATATTGTGTGTTTACTTTCCAGTAGCTAATTGTTTGTTTAATAATTTAGTTTACGTATATTCATGCAAACAAAAAAAAAACTGATCCCTGCTCTTTGTGCCAAATCCTCCTCCGCTGCTGATACTGTTTGTGTGGCTTACTTCCTTTCTCTCTTTCTTCCTTCGCCTACGTTCAGTCTGGTTTTTGTTATCTACGCTTTTTTTTTTATTTAGGAATATAATATGACATGTCTAAAATCATTACTAAAATATATACAGGGAAGAAAAAAAACTTTATTTCACCCAGTTCGCACTGTTCTCCTCAGTCCTATAATACATACATATTCATAATGGGTACATAACATAGTATTTTTTTGTATTTCTGTCAGTAATTCTCTCTTTTTATATATGCCACCCTACTCTCTTTTAAAACAACACTCGCCACTGCTGTATGGACAAACATGTTTGCTGACAAATTTATTTGATAGGCGCCAGCCAGCAACATGTGACCAATAGATATTTTAATCCACTGATCCCCAAATATATACTTTTATATGACCTAATCATTTTTGATTCAAGATTTATATAGGCAAAAAATTTAATACTGACTCCGGTAAGGTTTTTTTTTTTTTATATTACAACATATATATGCACACACGTTTTTATTTTTAAACCACAAGAATAATCCTACTTCTTTCTTCTTTTTTCAAAAAAAATATTTTTCACAACAAACGAAAATATATATATATATACGTACACAAATATATATACTAACTGTACCGGTATAAATCCACCACGCTTACTCATACACAGTACCCGAGTTCAAACCCAGTCCACGTTTAAGAATAAATTCCCAAAACGCCAACTGAATTCAAACCCAAACCCCGGCATGACCAACCGATGATGACTTTACACCAGCACAGGGTTATCCCTTTTCTAGCTCAGCTCAGAACATAGACTAAATTCTTACAGTTAATGATAAATAGATTTATTAGACTATAGATACTGGGACGGTCATTTATGTAACGTATATATTTAAGTTGCCAATACAGACAGTAAGTGGCTAAATAGACTTAGAGAGTAATAAGGTGGAGGACACAAAAATTTAGATTAAATAAAGTGTTTAATGAACAAAATATAAAGCATATAAATATAGTGTTAAATAAGACAAATAGAAAGCACATGAATATAGTGTTATATAATAGAAATATACAGCATATAAATATAATGTTAACAGTACGGTAAGACTTCCATGAATCCTCTTGTATTTGGCTACTAGTCTTTAGTAAACGTTTTATTTAGTAAACAAACTTATGCCAATAGCTGGGTAGTTAAATGATTGACGGGTGGTTAAGAGAATCAGAGTATTTGATCACTGGAAAAATATTTATCTAAAGATTTTTATTAACTTATTTTATTAGAATAGGCTCGAGCCGTTACGTAGACGAACAGTGGAGGTGGTTTTATATAAATACGACATAAAGGATAGATGTGCTGGTGGTTTTATATAAATACGACATGGAAGATAGATGAACTGGTGGTTGCCTGGATTCAAAAGCCCTACAGTAATCACTTGCGGTGCATTAACGGAATACCGGGCGGCTTGTACTTTGACAAGGCTTAATGCCCCCAAGTAGTTCCGGGACACGACAACCAGCCGGGATCATTTCGAACCCCGGTGATCCAAGAGATTACCGGGAAAGAAAAACTGCTTTCATTCCCCAATGGTAGAATGGCGAGACGCTAACTTCAGCGAAGGAAAGGCATTGCCACAGACGTGAAGGACGAATACTTGAAGCGGATTTTTAAAAGAAATTATATAAAACCTGGAAACTATTTGTCTGTTTCTACGCCACAGGCTGAGATCCTTATCCCAATAAAACATAGCGAAATTAAACTGACGGTGAAAAAACAATAATTAGTTAATTTTACTCTGGGACTCCTAACCCTTCAGGTTGACAGGCGGTAGCGACAGTATCAAATTATACCGGGAGTTATTTCTCAGATCAAACATGACATTAAGATAACACTTTGAAACTATTATATATATATTTAATATTGAACCTTAGATTGTAATTTTATAACAACTTAACATAGAATAATAAAGTGATTTAACATTTACTAACTTGGAATGTGAAAGAATATTTAATTCAGAACATGAAATTACTTTTAAATTAAATCGATCATTATTACACACTAGTTTACACCGGGTTGGAAATATTACTATTGGCATTGTTTGTTCATGAAATAAGCAACATAAGAAAATATAAATGCATTCATTTAAATGATTATTACTATTAATTACAAATGTTATAAATTATTTCTAAAGACTAGAGCAGAGGATTAAAAAGAAAAGAAAATTTACTGACAGGTTAAACAATAGCATTATAAACGACATAAAAACTTACATGTAATTTATTTGATTGATAACATTAAGCTCGGGAGAAAGTTAAAAGTTCGTGTAACACAGTTACTCTTCTTTCTTCATCCGGCTTGCTTTTCCCGATTGATATTTCCGACGAACGTAGGCGCGCATTTTGAAAGTTATTTGCAAGGCATTGTCAATTTGGAGATTGGAAGCTGGAAACTACGAAGCACATACAACATGATCAGTCAGCGGCACGAAGATTCAATTTGGCAGGACAGAGATCAGCTCCTGGCACTTAGCCCATCAACATTGCGGTTTACAGGTAAGCTTCTTAATAAGATATTTGAATTATTGTTAACTGCTGTGTTGTCTCGAGACTACCTCTCTCAAACACGACAAAAGTTAGAATGTAAGTTTTTTTCTAGAATTTGCCACTGCTGACCTTTCCGACTTGTTTTTGTTTTAGGCTCCGCCTACTTTCTCTAGCCTCTAGCGATGCAGCTTGACCAAACATCAATTATCTGTTTTTAGCAATCTTTTAATTTAATACGCTATTTTTTTAAATTGACATAATAATTACATATAAAAATTCCTTACTAATTTTGAATACAACTTAATTGCTCTGTACATTTGTGCAATTAGATTTTAATTAAAAACACTGATCAACGGAATGTGATTTTTGATCAGTATTTTTAAACGACTTTATACAATTTTAAAACTAAAATTTAAAACAAATACGCCCGCACTGAAACTTTAAATTAAATGATATAAATTCGCAAACCACGCACACACAAATATTATTTCATGGTTTGCGACATTTATATACGGCATCTTTACACATTGACTGATAAACTATAAAATATATAACTAATTTTTATTATAAATTAAAATAGACAAAATCTCACTGCGGGCGAACAGTGGTTCGAATTACCGTACATAAAAACCCCTGAAACGAAGATCGGTTCTCCGATCTGTCTGTTTCAATATAAGTATTCATTATCCATCCCGCACATTTGTTATTTTACAAGTCATATTAATAATGAGATTGAATAAAAACAAAATGTAATATTTGCTTGTTAAACTATTTTATTTCAAGTCGGGTAAATGCTCTTTTCATTTCTCTGGGGGCGGAATAGTATTTTAGTTGTGCATTTCCAATAGCACTAATTCCTTAAGTTATACATCTATATTATTGGCATAGCTGCAAATATCATCAAGTTATTGTAAAATCTGAATTATATATATAATATTTATGAGGCTAGTGTCAGATAAATAACCAGACATATTTATTTGTTATTAATATAATAAATCTTAAAATATATATATCAACTCTCAAATCATGGCTTTCTTTTATTTAATTAATATCAATTTATTAGTTATGCTCAATATGATCAGATGATCTCCACTAAATATATAGTTAATATGCCAAGTCATGAGCCTTCATTGCTCCTAGATTATAGTGTGTTTTTAAGATAGTCTATCAATAAAGTTAGCTTAGAATCTTTTTGGGTGTCTGATGAGTGATGCCGGTGGTGAGAGGTAAAATTAGATCGATATCATCGGGATTGTTGCTCATAATGTTATAGATCTGGGAAATAGGCAAATAGGGCAGAATTCATGAGTGTTCCTGACTTATGTATCTTGCGAATGATTGGATTCGAGGTACTTTTGCCTAGATGCTAGATCTTGTTACGTGAACATACAAATCCGATTGGTACAATATAAAACAAAAACAGCACAATGATAAAATATTGATAAATTTCACATCCACCAAGCCAAAGTATATTATAAATTAAATACCATACATTAAATGAACATTAGTTTATCAGCTTGATTAAAAGAGCCAACTCTTCTGTAGCATGAGAAATACATATATGCTACTGACAGGAATATATATATATATATATATATACACACAAACTTTATTTTATTCTGTTCAATCTCTTAGTTATGTATAATTAATAAACATTTAAAGGGGGAAAGTATATTTAAGGGACTTACGAATACTTTAATAAGAAATATATACTTATGATTACACTCCAGGCTAGTTTAATCTTTAGTAACATCATAATTAAAAGTTGAAAGTTTGGATTTATAAGCCACATTTTATATTTACATTAATTATTTACTAAATGACAAAATAATGAGCACAAAGGGTCACCATTATTTATAAATTAGGGTTTCGAAACAGAACGCTAAATGATGCTATAATTAATACAATATGAAGATTTTAAATAATATCTTCAAAAAGTATATATTTCATAACTAAATGTGCACCATTTTGAGACATAGGCATAATTAATAATAACTAAAATAAGCAAGAGATAAATAAATATAACTGCAGTGATTAAGTTATATAGCAAAACAAGAAGTTAATAAAGGAAATTAACAAAAGTATGTCATTTATAGAATTGAAATATTATTGATAAGACAATTTAGAAAGAGTTTACAATATAGTTAGCTAACCTGATTTTGAAGCAATAATGATTATTTTGAATTTTACACAGAGCTCTGCGATTTTAATAATTTTAAAACAGTTCTCCTATAGCTGGACTGGAGATACTCGAGCCGAAATGAAGGTGAGTTCTTTGGTGGCTTATGGCATCTTATCTTTAGTTGGGAGATGATTTATGGTGGTATTCCTATAGCTGGAGTTGCGGTAGTTGAATTTGAATGAAGGTGAGTTCTTTTAATGGCTTATGGCATTTTCTATTTATTTTAAGCTTGTTAAAGCAATGTTGGTTGTTGCTTTGGCCTTGGATGGATCAAATTCCAATGTTCCATCATGGGAAAGGCAACAAATTCTTGCCTGACTAGCAGGCCATAGATAAATTAACAAAGTTTCAGCTTCTCATAGTAACAGCTCTTCAAAAGCAAGATGGAGTATCTTTTCCACTAGCCTATTTATATATTTCCATCAAGCCTTAACACCTTTTTGGAATTTTGTTTGTCTCAGGACCAAGCGACTTTTAATTAAACAAAATCATTTAATCTAATTTCTACTACTGATAAAGTCTCTGAGGTGTTATTTTTAATTTACTTAAAAAAATTATTAAAATATATAAATTATATAATTTTGATTCCGATTTCATTAATTAAATTTTTCTTTAGGTGTTATAAAATGTTATGGCTTAGCAGATAGTAATGGTATTCTGATTTAATGATAAAATATTTTGCTAAAACAAATTCAATCAGTAAACTAAATTTTACTTTTACCCCAGGTGCGGTCACTAATTGATTTCTTGTTTACACAAAATTCCTATTTCTAATTATAAATCGATGACTTTTATTTTAACTAGATATAAATAACTTTTAACATATTTTCTTTATATTGTTTATTTTAAAAAAAGCAAATTTGACAGATCTTATAAAAAAAATACTTTAGTTTCAGTTATATCTATTAAACATTAAATCAGAAAACCGTAAATATATTATAAAGAAAACATTTTACATTATTTTTATTTAATCTTAAATATTATATGTACAAATCATTATGCCATAATTTCATGGTTTAAATTATCAATCCACATATGAATATAATACAAATATAAAATTTAGAATTGACTTATAGATTAAAAAATATTTTATGAATAATTATGAGGATTTCTACGCTATAATTTTATCAAACTTGTCTAATTATAGTGTACTTTTGTATGTAAATCTATGATGCCATTTAAGCAACCATGATAGCAAATTTCACCACTCGACTTATACATAACATTTTGACATAGAGTAAATAATTAAAAAAAAGATTGATTTTTAAAAAAAAAATAATTTAAAAATACATCCATTTATAAAACTGTGAAATAGCATGTGATACTATTAAGTTTGAAAGAATATTTAAATAGTTGTAGCTTCTTAATTAATCACACCTGTACATTATATGCCATTCATCTTTTAAGTAGTATGTACATAAACTCTATCAGTGTGTTGTTTTTCCATGTGTAACATGGAGAAACAGCGCCACATAGTGGGCTAGAATCTTGGTAGTTTCTGGTAGCAGACAACACATAAGCTAGATGTGTTTATGGCAATCAGAGCCACCTAGGTTTTTGATAATCGCTGGTAGCAGACTATGTAAGCTAAATGGGCTTATGCATTGTACCCAGCGCCACCAAGTGGGCAGCTTTGCTGCCAGACAGCTGGTGGAATGTTCCTGTGCTTACACATTGTGAACAGCTCCACTTTTCGGCTGGAATTTACAATGCTACATTTGTGGCCCCTACTCTAAATATTACTGTGGTTGACCCCTGACAGCACCTCTGGTGGCCACATGGGTCAAAAGTCACAACTACCCAATTTCTTTTAATCATTATTTTTTTATTCATTGCAAATGCTACATATTACCTTTGCAAACAAAAGAATAATACTTTCTTTACAAATATTCTTATATAACATTGCAAGTGTAGTATTTTCTAATATTATGTCAGGTAAATCATAGAGAATACAATTGCTACTTGTGTTGATGATGATCTTTTACTTCTCAAAAATTATCAATTTCATTCTATCTCTCAAATATATCTTATTTGTGAAATGCCATTCATCACTAAAATGTTTTTTTCAGAATAAAAGTTTTTCTTATAGTAAATTCTAATATCCCAGAAATTATGAATCAACTTAAGAAGTTAGAATTACACTCGGTAGTAACAAAACATTTAGATAAACAGATAGTAAAGAAAAAATCTGCACTTCATAAGTTAAATTATCCATCATAAAAATATATATTACAGATTTCACATTAGACATTAAAATATTAATAATTTAAAAACAATCATATCCTTTTTTTAATTTGCAATGTAATAATTTCTCTATACTTTCAGTCACTATTAATTAATCAGTGCATCTTAATATATATAAAGCCAATAAGCCCATTCAAAGAAGTAAACGATTAATAATTTTTATTTTCACTTATATAAAAAAGTCAACTTTATATTTAAAAAAATAAATTCTAATATTATTTCTGTTACATAAGTATGTTTAAATTATAGTCTTCTATTTTGTGTGATGTCAAATAGCTGAATTCAGTACTTTATAAACACTAAACATATTCCAAGATCTAAGCTGTGATCTACTAATAGTGAATTCTATTTATAATGTTCTTATAAATATTTCTAAAAAGCGACATCAATTAGCAACAGACTTATCAATCTACCGAAGATCAATAGTTTTCTACTAATAAAAAATTCTTGCTTATATTTACAAATTTTGAAATAACATAAATCATACATTACATTGATTCATTTTTTACAAGCGATTGTAGATAGCTCTTCACCAACTAAAATAAGATATGTAATCAAATATTCAGAAACTTATAAGGTGTTTGAAGACTAATTGTCAAGCTGAATTTCATTCATTTACTTTACCAATGGGCTAAGATGCACAAAAAAATAACTGACAGTTACTTATGCATAACATTCAAGTGCTGTAATGAATAGAGCTCTAGCTCATAATAGCTCTAAACTTCACATGAACTAAATCACACAGGCCCGTGAAATATTACATACCATCATAATTTACTATTACTTGTGTATTTAATTAACCTTTAAATCAATTCAATCAAACAAACTTTCCAATAATTTATTGCTTGGGAATTCCATCAACAACCTTGAGGTCAAGATTTCATTACACTAAATATATACTGAGAAGAATTTTTTCTTCTGGGTATTTTTAGAACAGCAGGACAAATTCAAGACATTTTAAATTAATAATAAAATTATTTGATTTTTATGAAAGATAACTGTAAGAGAGAGAAAAAATATACAAAAAAATTAATGAAATAAATATTTTTTTCTCACTTCTTATTTATTTTATCTCTTTAATTTGTTTTTCTTTAAGAAAGGAAAGTACAAAGTAAGTAAAATCTTTAAAAGAATTCTTATCAACATTTAAAAGAGGAAAAAGAATAAGATATTAACATTTTTTTTGTTTCTATAACAGTAGGGTGTACAATTGAAAAAAAGAAAGATGTTTCAGAAGTCTTCGCGATATTAAATGCTTCTCGCCAATATTTATTTAATTTGGCAAACACATTTACATTTATTTGACAGTAATTGGTAGATTTTGTATTTATTTTATAAGTGGATGTTTGAAGAATTTGTTTCTAGCCCGTTATATTTAGAGCTGATAGCATTACTTCCTCGTAGTTATTCGATTGTATTGTTCTTTTGTGTATACTGAATTCTTTTTTTTCCAATTCTTTTTCAAATTTTGTTTGTAGATTTTCAATGTTAATTATATCTTCATCAGCCTCATTAATACTTTTTCTATCTGTTTCTATGACATTATTTTGTTCTTCTTCCATAGATTAATACAATCAATTTTTAAATTAATATTTTTTCCTAATTTTATTTTATTATTAGGTATTTTATCGCTTATAGGATTTTTTATAGAAATTTTCAAATCAGCTGATGTATAGTAATATAGTCACTGTTTTAGGTAGTTATTAAGTATGCATACGATTAAAACCAACAAACAGATTTTATAAAGGAGCAATGAATTTCTGGCCAGTGGCAGTATGACCTCTGCCATTGTATAAAAGACTTTACTTACTTAATTGTGATATCTGATGTTTTTACTGAGCATATGTCTGCCCATTCAATGCAGAAATCTAATTCCAGGGGAACCATTCAGGTATTAGTAAAACAACAGTTTCCTCATAATGTGAAGCACAAAATAATCTTAACAGATCATGTTATATATTTTATGTCAGCTGAATAGTTCAATAGATATCTCAGATAGAAATTCATCATATTTTTATATCAATCAGAAATTCATAAGTAAAATCATGTAAGCGTGTTATAAAAAAATTGGGCTGATTATTCAGAGTATATGCAAATTGTGATCATAGGAAATAGGTGGACCAAGTCAAATAATTGATCAATTACATAAATTGGACTGAGAAGTAAATCCCTGGGATTTATATCCATCTGGTTGCACTTTGGCAATCATATATCTATATTGCTAAAGTCAAAATAACCCATTATATATAATGTCATAAATACATAGGAGAATAGAGAAATGTCCATATTAATATTAATCAAAAGGATAAAAACAAAAAAAAAGATAGTTTCATTGTACATATAGTATAAATTTACAGGATTAATTGTGGTCAGGACAAGTCCAATTAGTCATCTTTATAAGCTTATTCACAAGAAGTTCTCAGATTTATTTGAAGCTTCCTACTATAACACCAAAATTCATGGGGGAAATGTCTTCAGATTAGAAAATGCCAAATTTTTTAAATCTTTTCAAAAGCAACTTATTAAAGATAAATTTATTTTTTATACCTAATAAATAAATGAAAAAATTAAACATAAGTATATAATCAGGATGTAATATTTGTTCATCTGGATAGTTAATCATTTGATTTTCATTTAAGTAATAGTAGAGGGGATGAAATAAATTATTTTTGTCCTGTTTTTTTTTCCAGAATTGCAATTATTAATACATTAAAAGAGTTAACTTCTTTAATTGATCATGTGACAAGTTTAAGACATTTTTTCTAGTGATAAAAATAATAATAGAAGTATTTAATGTTTATGAGAAATAACTAAAAGAGAGAAAATTATATATACAAAGAATTATTTATTTTATTTATTTAATTTGTTTATGGTCAAAAAATGAAAAAATAAATAAATTAATTAAACCTCTAAAAGGATGTTTATGAATTTTTAAGAGGAAAAAATAATATACTAACTTTTTTAGAAATTGTTATCAATTAATTAAAAGGGATTCTTTCTCTTTCTCTCCCCTCTCTAAAAATATAAGGCTTTTAAAACTAAAATGTAATTAAAGGATTATCTGTTTTAAATATTTAAAAAGAAGAAGTAATTACAAAAGAATTTTTCAATAATTGTGATATATTAGAATTTTTAGTTAATTTTTAAATAAAGAAATAATATTTTTTGTAAAAAGAGAATCAATTGGTCCAGAATTAATGCTATCAATCATATATGAGGTAGTCTGTCACTGAATGGATAAAAGGACTGTATTAAAAACAAGATAAGAAGATTAATGTAATAGACTCAGTGCCTTTTCAATCTTAGTCATGATTCAGTCATTGAAAGAAAACAGCAGTAGTCTTGATCCAACAATTGAAAAAAGAACAGCAGTAGCAATCTTACTCCAAATATTGAAAAGAGAACAGCAGTAGCAAATGAGCTGTAGGGAAAAAATAGCAGTAATTATTCAGCTTTTAAGAGAACAGTGACAAGTAAATCTTGTTCTTTAAAGTTACACTGGCCTTAACTAAGTGTAAAAATTATTTTTAAAATGAGTTACTATGTGCTAATCTTTAGATAAAAGTTGAGTATCATCAATTCAATCAGATGTCCATTTTCACTAAACAAAAGATATAGAAAAAAGGAGAACATCCTGAGAAATTTCAAACAAACCTTATGTGTTCCTCAAAATCATGCATGTCTCAGCCTTTTCTAACCTACAGTGAAAAGTATTAAATTGTAAAATGGATAAATGTAACTTGTGTTAATTTATCACTTCTGTGCACCATTTTGAATTTAACATATACAACAGACATATTTTACATTAAACATAAAATTATGTATACTAATAAGAAAAAATATTAAGGAATGTAATAAAACTGAAAAAATATAATCATTACCTTAAAAAACTAAAACAATTTTTTTTAATTTTTTTAAAAATGCTTGTATTTACATAAGATTACAAATTCTAAATTTTGATTTAACTGTTAAAATCATACTTTATAGATATCATTCATTACACTCCTCATAATATTCTCAATAAAATGTTATATACCATGACTTACCTGAGGTGATTCTTCATTATAAATCAGTGAAATATGTATTTCTGTTTGACTTCCATTTTTACTTGCTGATTCAGATCTTGTCCTTCCATGCAAATATCTGTTGGAAATATGTTTTTTTCCTAATGAAAAATAATATTATTTAAGAATAAGTGTTGTATATGAGATATTATGCAAAGAAAACTTGAGTAAATTATAAAAAAATAAAATTAATTTTAAAATAATATCAATAAAAATATTAAAGGCTTTATTTACTGTGAACAAAAAAATTATTTTCTTCAACCACAATTGGAGATTTTATATTTTAAATAAAATAAAAGCATGGGGTATCCAGAAATTAATTAAGCCCCTAGTTTTTTAATTATAAATTAAAACTTTATTTAATCATTAGCTTATAAAACTAATTACAGAATTAACATTGATATCAATTTATTACACTAATATTTTCATCATTAACAGATACCTTAATACCATTGTTGAGCTACATTTTTATAGCTCCCCTTCTATCAAAGATTCCCATAAAACATATTTCCTACCAATCTTCAAGAAAATAATGGAAAAAAACACTCCATGACATCCCATCCAATGCATTTTTTTCATAATTATTCATAGTTTATCCTATGCAAGTCATCATCTTACCAATCATCAGACCAAGTAAACATACTCCATGTCATTGTGTAAACATCTGTTGGAGCTAGTGTTTTACCTCTGTTTGACTATACCTATTATTTTTTCAATTCTCTAAACAAATTGATATTTGTTTCAAGGCATATAAATTTATCTCTCATACACCATATGACAAATAGATGGGACACTGTGAGCCTAATTAGGAGTAAATTGATTCTCTGGATTATGTGAATTAATGCAGAGGAATTATATAAGTAAACAAATACTATATTAATATTAATAGTATTATTAATAATGTAACAATTATCAGATGCTTATCAATATCACAGATTCTAAATGAGGTAAAAGGGAAACGTTTATGTACAAAAAAATTTTAACAACTCCAGCATCTTCAGATTGGGATAACAAATGTTGGAAATAACCCACCCTTAACAAAATTGTAATATGTCTAAGGTTCAATTTCATATATAATCTTGTCTTAGCATGGCATAGCATGTGAGGATGCAATTGGTCAATCCATTTGTTAATAGCTTTCATTCTCAGTCTTGAATTAAGTCCTTTGGAATTGTCCCTGACCAGGTTTAATTTCATAAGCTTTAAAAGGAAAAACCAATAAAATTAAATTATATGTATTCTCTGTAACTTAGTATGAATCAATTCCCTCTGACCTCCTTTCCCATCCTTATTATTGGAACATATCATCTTCACTGTTTTCTTGGGATGAACAGGATCATATATGCTGATGAATTTCACTCCCTGAAATTCCTGTACCATTATGAAGTGTTTTGTTGAAAACCTTGATCTGCTTCTTTCATTTCAGCCAAGCCAACCAAATTAGTCTGCAAGACTTTACTGCTATAGTCAGCCAATTTCACAATTATCCCATAATTCCTCTCATGCTTAACTTTTTTCTTTTCTCTCTGCAGAATCTATAGAATCTGAATTCACTGACTCAGAAGGTTCTTGCTTCCTGCTTTTGTATCACTTACCATCAGACTTCAATAAATTTTCCTTAAGAACTTGCCTATATTTGTATTCATCTTACATTTCCATGGTTTGTCATTTATCAGTGGAGGAAAACTGTCATTGATTGCAGAGTCACTATCAGTCTTATTTCCCACAATAGTGGTTGTACTGGAGCCAGCCTCACTCTTTGAGTCCATATACAGAATCACTTCTGACACTGAAGACATCTCTATTCTCTTTTTATTCTCTGGGTTTTTATCATGCATCACCACCTTGACAGCTTTTTTATTTTCATCTTGTAAATTTGATGAGTTCACATATCCAAAAACATAACTATAAAACCTTGTCTTTTTGCCCTTACATACTTTACAGAATCTCTCTGGGCAAGATGGGTCCTCTCCTTATAAGAAAATAATGAGATGGTACTCCATGAAAAGATGAGACACATGTGAAAGAAAGTCAGCACATCTCTGGGTCCCCATTCTTTTTTCAAAGTAAGTCTAAATTTGGCTGTATTCATAAGAATTGGTATATCAATTTTTCTATCATATAAATATTTTAATTCTGTCACTTCTCCATACTTATCTAGTAATTTCTGAAGATCCACACTCTTAAAATTTATATAGCAATTTTTAATTATTCCCTCCTTTATCATTGGACTGTTAAAGTCAACAACATATATCATCTTGTCATAAATTGTTGTAACTGTTTTTTTAAAAAAATGCTTTCTGCACTACATTATAAAATTATAGAATTAGGTTCTGTTAGGGTGAGTCAGTACCTTGAAAATCATATTGCACAGCTTTTTCCCTTTATAACATTATAGAATTCCTCAACTGGAAAACTATATAGCTCACAATTCTCATCTGTGATAGTAAGTATAAGGGATTTATCAACATTTGGGAAGGGATTAATGCATTAAATTTCCTAGTAATAAGTTCCAAATTATTGATATTTTTAATTACTTTATTTTGTTCACAATATTTCCCCACAGCAAAAACTTCTTGTTCAACATCTTCATACCAAAATTCTACTAAGTCATTATATGTCTCTTTAGCCTCCCCATTACCCATGCCATGATAATTTCCTGCAGATTTCACAGTTCTGGCAAAATTCATACTATTGTGAGATATATTGTTATTTGTGTGGGCAGTTATTTGAAACATCTTTTTCTTATATTTTACACTGTCAGCTTGTGTACTGTAATTTCCCTTTGAATTACTATTATTCTTTTTAGATCCTTTAGTAGATTTCACATTTCCAGATTTTTTATTTTTTCCTAATGTTCATGTCCATTTCAGAATTAGTTTGAATGAATTCTTCCTTGTTAAAACTATTGCTGCGAGATAGGTCTCTCTGATTTCCATTATAATCATCCTGTAAATAATCAAGTGTTGTAGTTGGACCTTCTCCTATCTCACATTCACTTATGTTTTTATTATTATCCATATTATCACATATATTAATAAGAACTATCTGTTCAAAATCAATATCTAAAGTTTTTGCATTGTCCACCAATTCACTATTTTTCCTACCTTATTCTCTTGAATAACATTCCTAATTGAAGGCTTGTAATTTCCTTCTTCTAAATCATCTGCAATTTTTTATTTATTTTATCACTATTAGAATAATTTTTTGTTGAGTGCTTTTAGAAGCCTCTATGAGATAATTTTTGTTTGCTTATAGATTTACTTTTTTTACTTAATGTTTTCTTTTCAGATTCTAGTAACTCAAAATTAACATTACCTTCCTTGATCGTTTTTAAAACTCCAGAAGCAACAAGAGGGCTATATCTTTTGATATCCTTCTCTTTTTTTCCAGTGAGTCTTTTCAAATCACTTTGTAATATTTTTTTCTGAACTTTCTAAATTTCACTTCCAATTATCTATCATTACTGACTTAATTGCCATGGTTTTTTTCATATCTGTTGAATTCTATGCAGTAATGGCTTCCTTATCTTTTTGCAAATGCTTTATTTTGGAAAAATTGTTACAACTATACTTAATTGTGGTGGTTAAGCTCATTTTTAGATTCAAGTTCAAGGCAATGAGCCCAGCTGATAGTTTCACCACTACTTCTCTCAAATCAGGAAAGTTTTCATTTTTAAAAACCTCTAAATTAGGAACTCCTAATGGAGTCACTTTTCACAATAATCGCCATCAGGTGGTAAGACCTAGTTTTTATAACAAGGGATTGATTTAAGTAATTTCTAGATCCTCATGCCTTTATTTCAAGTTAAATCTAAAAACTCCAATTGTTGTTAGAGAAACATTTATTTTTAATGCATGGTAAATAAAAGAATTTAATATATAAATTTGTCTCCATGATTTTTAATTTTTTAGTATTGGCACAGTAAATAAAACTAAAAATTATATTATACTTCAAATTGATGTGACAATTATATATATTTAAAACTTTTAATCAATTAAATTATACATAAATTAAACTTTTAATCAATTAACTTATACATATATCAAAATACTAGCTAACTTGTTATTGTTGTCTAGTATTTTGACTTATTTATAATTCAATTGATTAAAAGATTATAATTTTTTGACAACATTATGGCCATATATTTAATGAAAAATGCCTATAAGAAATTATATACATATAATATTTAAATACAAGTATATTATATATAATTTTAAGCTAGATGTAATTATATGTGATTTGCACCCAGACTTTCAATCTCCCTTTTTTTTCATCCATTCCATTTTTATACAACTGATACATGTGACCACAAATATGCAAACAAGATAAATGATCTTCAATACACATATTTTGTGCTGAATCAGCACTTATAAGTTAGTCCAGAACAACACCCCCCCCATATATATATATATATATATATAGTTATCTTAATAAAAAACTGAGCAGTGATTATATATATGTGTGTGGGGGGGAAGATGATGATCTGGACCAATTGATGCAGCTGTTTCAGTACATAATCCATATATTGAAAATCATTTACCTTTTTTCACATGTATGTGATCATGGGTATCGGTTGTATAAATATGGAGTGGATGAAAAAAGAGAGCTTGAAAGTCTGGTTTAAATTCCCTATAATTACATCTAGCTGAAAAGTATATATAATATACTGTATTTAAATTTTACATATTCTGTCTGTATTCTGTCCATCTCTCTTCAGCTTATTTAAATGGGATTAATGTCTTTCATGTGAGGGGTCAGAATGACTTATAGTCAACATGGGTACAACAATAAAATTGGCAAACAAGGACTTTGAATCATGCTATCATCAGATTTTCAATTTTATGGATGGCTGAAGAATTAGAGATTGGAGAGGATTGAAGCCTGTCCATTGAATTTGAAGATTTTCTATTTTAATATAAACTGAGCACTGATGATATATGTGTGTGGGAGATGATAATCTGGACAAACTGATGAGTGCTGGTTTAGCACAAAATACTTATGTTTGAGATCATTTATCTTTCTTAAATGTATGTGGTCATGTGTATCGGTTGTATAAAGGGAGCTTGAAAATCTGTTTGCAAAACCCCTGTAATATATATATATATATATATATATATATATATAGACATCATATATATATATATATATATATATATATATATTGTAGTGATGAGCTACAACCTGCAACACCATCCAGTTATTTAAGACACTCTAGCAATTGGAGCCTCATAACATATTTCCTTAACCAATAAATTGCCAAGAAAATTGTCATATTAACATTTTTTTTCTTTCCAACATATACATGTGTATAAACATCTTTTTATTTCTAAAGAAGTAATAAAAGCCATTATATTACTAGGGAGAAAGAGATAGCTATATTAACACTGGAATAAAACGTATTATATGATAATAATTGGGGATGACTACATCAAAAACTTGAACATAAACCTTAAGAAAACAATCACTAAATTAAAATCTAAACACATGGCAACCATTTGTGGAAATGAAATTTAAAATATTTATAAATTATTATTTTATTTATAATCCTATTTATTTATATTATGTTTATATCTTGTCTAGAGAATATTTTAATTCTGCTTTCATGGAAAATATGAGTATGATGGAATTTTTTTAAATATATAACTAATTCATTTTCCATCTCATTCTCTTTCATGTACTTTTCCATAACACGTTTAAAATATAAGATTGTCTCACATATTGTGAATTTATTAAGGTGGTTAGCCTTAAGAATTTGAGAGCTTAGTTTTACTTGAGATGTGGCAGTATCATCCAACTGTTCTTGTATCAACTTCTGAGATACATGATCTATCTCAAATCTTATGCTATCTCTGGATAGGTTTGTTGAATGGTCTGAATTCTCTATCTGACTTTCTAGACATAGATGACTTTTTGCCAATGTTGATATTGTGTTCATAGGGTTAATTAGCTGGGTAGCATCTGTGATAATTTTGATAGGATCATCCCTAATCTCAGGTATTATCTGCTGTGAGAAACTGGATTCTGGGTTGTGGTCCTTTATTCCACTGATATTTTTAGCAATAATATCCAGTTTACTCTCTACTACATTTTCTAACTTTTGACTTATATCAGTATTGTTTGCCATTTTTGTTCCCAAGTTACTCGTATAACTATCTAACTTTGCTATTAATCTATTGTTATAACTATCTAACTTTGCTATTAATCTACTGTTATTGGTTGCCATTTCTTCCTTTAAACTATTGTTATTGGCTGCCATTTCTTCCTTCAAAATTCTGTTATTGGCCGCCATTTCTTTCTTTAAACTATTGTTATTGGCTGCCATTTCTTTTCTTAAACTACTCATTTTACTATTGATTTCCATGATCATTTGGACAAGCCGATCCATAGCTCCATCATTTTCCACAGTTTGTGCTAATGCAACTCTAGGTGCTTGTGCAACTTCATTGGTATGGGTCTCTTGAGTTTGAAAAACTATCTGGCTTTCTTCCTGCATCTGTTGAAAATGTTCAGTTTTGGTTGTAGACCTCCCAGATGCTTGGCTATACTTAGCTTTTTTCTCAACAATGGTGGTAGTCATTTCTATTTCACGATCACTACTACTATCTGATTGTGGTAAATGCTTAAGATCCCTATTTAATAAATATTTTTTACTTCTGGTTAACATTAAAATTTTATTTATAAATTTAAAATATATTATTTGGTTTTATTAATACAAGTGAATATATATATTTATATGACTATAGATGGCGTTATACCAAAAACACCTTCAAGCGTTTGTTTACATAAACGTCAGAGCGAGTATTTCACTATCTCTAACTTAATTTCCACATTCATATCATGATTTCAAGCTATTTGCTATCATCAGTGAAGAACAGGATTAAGAAACTAGATCTAAAACACAAACTCTGAGTGTTTAAGAAACAGTTTCTATTCAGCCTGCAAGTGTGAATCTTTTAGACACGTAAAGTCTTCAAACTCAGCATCGCATGCCAGATAGCTACATGGGTCTGATATCAGTTCAGCATCACCACATAATAGAAGTCTCTGCAATATATATCATTGCAAGAAAGACCTCAAAGGTACATTTATGAAAAACAAAAAACACAAGTTAAAAACTTGCATACACTTGTATTTATGACTATAGATGGCATTATACCAAAAACACCTTCAAGCGTTTGTTTACATAAATGTCAGAGCGAGTATTTCACTATCTCTAACTTAATTTCCACATTCATATCATGATTTCAAGCTATTTTCTATCGTCAGTGAAGGACAGGATTAAGAAACTAGATCTAAAACACAAACTCTGAGCGTTTAAGAAACAGTTTCTATTCAGCTTGCAAGCGTGAATCTTTTAGACACGTAAAGTCTTCAAACTCAGCATCGCATGCCAGATAGCTACATGGGTCTGACATCAGTTCAGCATCACCACATAGTAGAAGTCTCTGCAATATATATCATTGCAAGAAAGACCTCAAAGGTACATTTATGAAAAACAAAAAACACAAGTTAAAAACTTGCATACGCTTGTATTTATGACTATAGATGGCGTTATACCAAAAACACCTTCAAGCGTTTGTTTACATAAACGTCAGAGCGAGTATTTCACTATCTCTAACTTAATTTCCACATTCATATCATGATTTCAAGCTATTTGCTATCGTCAGTGAAGGACAGGATTAAGAAACTAGATCTAAAACACAAACTCTGAGCGTTTAAGAAACAGTTTCTACTCAGCTTGCAAGCGTGAATCTTTTAGACACGTAAAGTCTTCAAACTCAGCATCGCATGCCAGATAGCTACATGGGTCTGATATCAGTTCAGCATCACCACATAGTAGAAGTCTCTGCAATATATATCATTGCAAGAAAGACCTCAAAGATACATTTATGAAAAACAAAAAACACAAGTTAAAAACTTGCATACACTTGTATTTATGACTATAGATGGCGTTATACCAAAAACACCTTCAAGCGTTTGTTTACATAAATGTCAGAGCGAGTATTTCACTATCTCTAACTTAATTTCCACATTCATATCATGATTTCAAGCTATTTGCTATCGTCAGTGAAGGACAGGATTAAGAAACTAGATCTAAAACACAAACTCTGAGCGTTTAAGAAACAGTTTCTATTCAGCTTGCAAGCGTGAATCTTTTAGACACGTAAAGTCTTCAAACTCAGCATCGCATGCCAGATAGCTACATGGGTCTGATATCAGTTCAGCATCACCACATAGTAGAAGTCTCTGCAATATATATCATTGCAAGAAAGACCTCAAAGATACATTTATGAAATACAAAAAACACAAGTTAAAAACTTGCTTGTATTTATGACTATAGATGGCGTTATACCAAAAACACCTTCAAGTGTTTGTTTACATAAACGTCAGAGCGAGTATTCCACTATCTCTAACTTCATTTCCACATTCATATCATGATTTCAAGCTATTTGCTATCGTCAGTGAAGGATAGGATTAAGAAACTAGATCTAAAACACAAACAATTGCATCCTATCCGAAGACCCAAAGTCTGACCATAGTAAGATGCACTCCCCCTATCTCTTTTGAAATCCACCAGCCTGTTACATCTGGTGCCCAAAGTTTTGGCATGAATATCAAGTCTCCAAGGAGATCCAGCTATTGAATTCATAAAAAAAATAATTTTTTTAATTTGAAATCTTTTTTATCTTAAATCGTTTTTGCATATATATAACCTCTATAAACTTACACATCTAACCCATAATTGATTCAAATAATTACAGCTTTGAAAAGTTTATTTGATATTTTTTTTATTATAAATAGTTTTATCAAATAAAAACTATTATCTAAAATGGTAAGTGAAATTTGAGGTATACAAATAATGAAATGAGCCAAGACCAACCATTAAATAAATAATCATTGATTAAACCATAGTTAAAATAGATGAGTCTGGGAAAATAAAAGATCATGTTTTTAAAATGGGAAATAAAAGTTACATACATAAGGGAAATCTAAACTAAATGCAAATGGAAAAAAGATGGCGTATAAAACCCTATGGTATATATATATATATATATATATATATTCACTTGTATTAATAAAACCAAATAATATATTTTAAATTTATAAATAAAATTTTAATGTTAACCAGAAGTAAAAAATATTTATTAAATATGGATCTTAAGCATTTACCAGAATCAGATAGTAGTAGTGATAGTGAAATAAAAATGACTACTACTGTTGTTGAGAAAGAAGATAAGTATAGCCAAGCATCTGGGGGATCTACAACCGAAACTGAACGTTTCCAACAGATGCAGAAAAAAATCTAGATAGTTTTTCAAACTCAAGAGACCCATACCAATGAAGTCGCACAACCACCTAGAGTTGTATTAGCACAAACTGTGGGAAATGGTGGAGCTATGGATTGGCTTGTCCAAATGATCATGGAAATCAATAGTAAAATGAGTAGTTTAAGAGAAGAAATGGCAGTCAATAACAATAGTTTAAAGGAAGAAATGGCAGCCAATAACACTAATTTAAAGGAAGAAATGGCAGCCCATAACACTAGTTTAAAAGAAGAAATGGCAGCCAATAACAGTAGTTTAAAGAAAGAAATGACAGCCAATAACAATAGTTTAAAGGAAGAAATGGCAGCCAAATAATAGTAGATTAATAGCAAAGTTAGATTGTTATAACAATAGATTAATAGCAAAGTTAGATAATTATACGAGTAACTTGGGAACAAAAATGGCAACCAATACTGATATAAGTCAAAAGTTAGAAAATGTAGTAGAGAGTGAACTGGAGATTATTTCTAAAAATATCAGTGGAATAAAGAACCACAACCCAAAATCCAGTTTCTCACAGCAGATAATACCTGAGATTAGGGATGATCCTATCAAAATTATCACAGATGCTACCCAGCTAATTAACCCTATGAACACAATATCAACATTGGCAAAAAGTCATCTATGTCTAGAAAGTCAGATAGTGAGTTCAGACCATTCAACAAACCTATCCAGAGATAGCATAAAATTTGAGATAGATTATGTATCTCAGAAGTTGATACAAGAACAGTTGAATGATACTGCCACATCTCAAGTAAAACTAAGCTCTCAAATTCTTAAGGCTAACCATCTTAATAAATTCACAATATATGAGACAATCTTATATTTTAAATGTGTTATGGAAAAGTACATGAAAAAGTATGAGATGGAAAATGTATTAGATATATATTTAAAAAGATTCCATCATACTCATATTTTTCATGAAAGCAGAATTAAAATATTCTCTAGACAAGATACAGATGAACTGTATCAGAATATAATATTGTTAACACAAAAGACTGCAACCATGATAAGTTATCACAATCATCACACTACTTTAGGAAATTTTGATAATGACAAAGTATATGATCATTTTAGATGTTTTCTGTGGCATTTAAATGTCCTCTACTATCAATATGATGACCTTGATAAACAAGACGAATGGAACATGGTAGATAATGCCACATCAGGAACCACTAAGCAAAGAGATTGCCAGTTTTATAAACCATGCAATACATATGAAGGTCCTTTTACATTCATTAGGCATAGAAATACTAGTGCTTAAAAATCTAATAAAGGGATGGATCTCAAAGATTGCAATTTGGAATTTGTACACTGGACAACTCAATAGTTTATGAATACAAATTTTTATTGTGAGATAATATACTATATGAAAAAAAAGATTAATACTAGAAAGTTAATGCTAATTTAGTTACCTTTTTATATAAACATTATTTTAAAGAATATATAAAATTGTTTTTACGAAGGTTCAAAAACAGTTAGAACATAAATAGATGCAACTACAATTTTTTAACATTAAACCACTATCTATGGTTAATAAAAGCAAATGTATTGTATAAGTTAATTTAGTAGCATTAGAATGCAATGGACCCCAATATAATATTTTTTTTCTTTAGATAAAAGTATACATATGTAAGACAATCAATGAGTGTACCAACTCATACCTATACCAGTATATCCCACAGAAATAAAAGTGGAACAGGAAAGATTACAAGTGTATGAAAGGCTCAAGAAAATGGATGACCTAAGAAATAAAGATAAAAAAGGAAAGGTATATTATAATTTTAGAGTAGGGGACAAAGTCTTAATAAAAACCCCACATGTAAGTAAACTGCAAGATAACATGTACCATAAGTTTTTCAATCAATATGAAGGACCATTTACAATAGTATAACAATCTGGTTATAATGCATATTGGATTGATATTGGAGATGTATAAGGAACATATAATGCCAGTATCTTAAAACCATCTATTGGAATCTCCATGTGAACATACAGTTGCCTTATAGAATGCACAACCGTGCTGGAATAATAACTATAAGTGATAATTAAAGCATAGTAAGAGATAATAAAATCAATATCAGGGAAAATATATATATTTATATTTAGGTGATTTTAAAAAAAGAGTATAACTAGGGATATTATATTTATATATTTTTTGTTGATGAGGATATACCCAGGTTAATGTTTTAAAAGCATTGGGTTATCTTGACATTAACTGAAATAAAAGAGTCAATCCATACAGAGTAATTGATGCTCTAATATTTAGTTAGACCTTCAAAAAAATCCAGTAAGACTCAAAAAAGAAGCAGGATGAAGGCTAACAAATACATTTATTTGCTGTCTAAATAGAGACACATTACCAATTAATTGTTTGGTCCACATAACCATCAATAAGAAGAAAAGAAAAAAAACCCTAAGTTCAAATCACACTTTAAATGAGATATGATTTAACCATAAAAAGAAAGTGTAAAGTAATTTTGAAAGACTATCTGATAAAATTAAGCAGCATTGGAGTAAAATTTTTTAAAAACCCTTCATTGAAACCTAACTCAATCCAGCATTAAACAAACACGTACTTATATGTTAATGATAAAATTCTTTCCATAAGTTAGCATTTTAACCCTGTAAGAGAAGGGGTGTTGTAGTGATGATCTACAACCTGCCACACCATCCAGTTATTTAAGACACTCTGCCAATTGGAGCCTCATAACATATTTGCTTAACCAATAAATCACCAAGCAAATTGTCATAGTAACATTTTTTTTCTTTTCAACATATACATGTGTATAAACATCTTTTTATTTCTAAAGAAGTAATAAAAGCCATTAAATTACTAGGGAGAAACAAATAGGTATATTAACAATGGAATAAAATGTATTATATGTTAATAATTGGGGATGACTACATCAAAAACTTGAACATAAACCTCAAGAAAACAATGACTAAATTAAAATCTAAACCCATGGCAACCATTTGTGGAAATTAAATTTAAAATATTTATAAATTATTATTTTTATTTATAATCCCATTTATTTATATTATGTCTGTTAAACAATAGGAAATGTCAAGGTTAAAATGCTTAAAAAAACTTCACACGACCTACAACGCAGTATTAATATATATAATTGTCTTCTGCATTCGAAGATTGAACTTTTTTTTTTCCTGCTTAAAAATAAATTCGAATACAAAATGGATGTGAATGTTTGAATTTAAATATTTTTTTAAATATTAATCAAAATGATCAAAAGCTGAAATTTTAAAGCAATTGTTTGAAGGGAAAAAAATAATTCGAAAGTAAGAAGATTTAAATTATTTGCTAATTAGACAAATTTTAGCTAAATTTATGTGTTGCAGTAATATTCAATAATTAATTGTTTTGATATATAATAATATCATCATTAAAATCTTGAGAAGCAAATGAATCAATAAATATATATTATTTTTATATCATGATTGCTTGCTGAAAAGTTTGTACCATGGAGTAATAATACATCATCAGTAAAGCCATGAAAAGTTAAAGATTTTACCAGCCCATTTGGAGGAAACTTGAAAACCATCTTTGCTTCAAATAAAATGCCTAATCAAATCCAAGACAGGATAATTGGAGAATATTATTATTTTTTGACTCAGACAAGAAATTTCTATTCTTCGTGGGAGCAGAACTTCATCTCCATTCATAGGAATTTGTTTAGCAAATAAATGGTTTCCAGCAGACTCATCAAACTTTAATTAACATAATAGGATAATAATTGTGATTTTTGTTTTATTATTTTGTCTATTGTAAATTGTATGTATTATTTTCATTTCTACAAATGGAAGCTAATGTGTATAATTTTGGAAAAATTCTGTATGAGAATAATAAGGGGGAAATGTTAGATTTAAATATATATATATTTTATCATCTTTAATTGTATAAAGAATTAAAAAATTACTAGTTTTGACCTCTCCATCTGACTGACTTTTGACAACATATAGAAAATTAAGAGATAAGAAATTTTAATATTATCTCACAGTAAGCAAAACACAATGATAGATTTTTTTTATTATTATTATTATTAATTAAGCTTACTTTTGTATTGCTTTTATAAATCACTGATTTATAACCATTGATTTATCTGGACAACAAAGATTTTTTTGTTGTTATTGTTGTTATGTTTGTATACATATTTTAAATTAGCCAGCTAAAATCGAAATCACATATACATATAATAATTTTACATATTCGTTGTTGTAAATAATTAGTCAAGTACATGAACTTCTACCATTGGGTTTAGGGCAAGAGTTTTATTTTTATTAATATCATTATAGATATTGATGTGGTAGAAATTCATCCTTGACAAAATAAATTACATGTATCAGATTTAATTGTTATTCATACTTTATATTTTTTGTTAGTCAATAAATGTTTATATAATTTGTTATTTTAATTTGGTCTCTAACTCATCAATTATTTCAATATCCACCATCAGCTTTATAGTTCTTTATTATTCACAAACCCGTTATAAACATTATTATCTTATTTAGTTTTACACCTATTAATATTATTACTATGATAGAGGAAATACATATACATATTTAAGTCATTTATTATAACTTTTAATACATATATACTTATACTGCACATACATATTTTTTATATATCTTATGCTTAATTCATTTTTGGTAATTAATTATCACCTATATAGAGGTGCAATAACTACTATTAGTGTGATCTCCTTCACTGATAAGAGAGCCCAGGCAATTACTCTCTAAGTTCGAAAACTGTGGTATAATGTGGCTAGAAAGGGGTGAGAATTGGATGAAATGACCCAAATTGTATCTAGGTTAATAAAAATAGGTAGAGCTAGTCTATTGGAAATAGGTACAATCATAGGTTATGTATTTCATCGTGTAATCACTTGCATCCTATCCAAAGACCCAAAGTCCGACCATAGTAAGATGCGCTCTCTCTATCTCTTTTGAAATCTACCAGCCCATTACAATATATATATATGTCTTTTATATACTTAGCAATTGAAATAATAAAATAATAACTATTCTATATATTTTTTAGGATTTACACAGTTTAACATTTTAAAAACATATGTATATAGTATAAATATGTGCCTATACTTATATAAGAGATTATAAAAGACCCAGAAAAATACCGTTTGTAAGATGGATGGATGAACTAAGACAGTATGTAGGGGTGAGATGGAGAAGAAAGGCTAGAAATCGGAGAGAATAAATTGAATTTGGAGAGACCTTTGTCCTGCAGTGGATTGTTAATGGTTGAAGATGATAAGGCTATATAATTTTTACTATATTTTATTATTCACATTTATTATATATATATTATATTTTTAGCTTTTTATGAGGACGTATTTGAAAAAAAAGTTAAATGTAAAAAATAAATAAATTCCAGTATTTAGATTCTTAAATTAATTTAATAATATTTACATATGTTTTTGTTAAATTAAATAACCTCGCGTGCAAGTTATATGTATTATTAAAAAGTACTTAACTAAATATTTTAAAATACTTTTAATTATGCATTTACTAAATAATTATATTTTTATGAGAGAATTATATATAGTAATCTGATTTTGTACAGGTAATATTATATATATATACATTGTTTTAATCTTTATAACATTAAAGTATAATTTCTCATAGAACCTTTGAATAAAGTAAATTGCGTTCGAAGCATCTTCTGATATGCTAGTTAAAATTTATAAATCTTTATATGTGGATTTTTATGCAATAAAGTAAAAACAAAAAATAGAATACTTTGAAAAGAAATCTTAGAAAATAAATAGATTTTAACTTTTTAACAAATAATAATAATTAGATTTTAAATTTTACCAAAATATAATTATTATTATTATTATTATTATTATTATTATTATTATTATTATTATTATTATTATTATTATTATTATTATTATTATTATTATTATTATTATTATTATTATTATTATTATTATTATTATTATTATTATTATTATTATTATTATTATTATTATTTCAAAGCAAATTTGTTTTCCAAAACTTCTTTAAAAATTAAATAAATAAAGCAAGCATAGCCATATAAATACAGAGATTGTTCAACTGATATTTTATAATTATTATCTTGGTTAGAATCTATGTGTATATATATTTTAAGAACTTACATATATATATATATCAGCAGAATATATTAATTACTTTATTTTTAGGGATGTCTTCAGATCTAGGACTTCTTATTAAAACTTTTTCATTACCATTGGATGAGAAGAATCAACCAGTACGTAATTTTCTACAAGTTGAAGATTATGTAATTATCACTCTTCTTATGTTGGCATCTACTTCTATTGGTATTTATTTTGCATATGTTGATCGGAAATCAGTTGATGCAGAAGATTATCTCTTAGGCGGCCGTGTAATGCATCCTGTTCCAGTAGCTCTTTCTTTAGCCGCTAGTTATATGTCAGCTATTGCTTATCTAGGAACAGCCAGTGAAATATACACAGGGGGTTTGATATATACATATTTTGCTATCCCGTATATACTTACCATCACAATGACAATATTTATTTATTGTCCAATATTTTTCGAAGCCAAAGTAGCCAGTGCTTTTGAAGTAAGTTTCATTTAGTTATTTGCTATAAAAATTATAATTTAAATTAGTTGTTGTATTTATAATAAAGAAAAAAAATGGAATTCAGCCTTCCAAGTTTTACAAATCTTGAACGATCACTCAGTATAAAATTTTTCAAATCAATCTCGATTATCACGAATGTATTTCACCAAAACTACAGGTTTAACCAACCGAAGTCTTAGATCCATAAGTAAGAACTGGCGAAACACATTTATTAAAAACCTTCCTTTTTAAACCCATAGGCATATTTTATTTTAGCATCAAGTTATTTCTACCAAAAGCACTCCAACCAAGTTTAATTCCATGATTAATTTCATTCATTATGTTTCCATCTGTATTAATAATCTGACCAAGATATTTGTAACTATTAACTTCTTCTAATTCATCATAATCAATCTTTATTTTCATATTTTGAGCAAATCGATTAAACATTACTTTAGTCTTTTTAACATTTATCTTTAGTCCTACTTTCCTACTTTCATCTGATAACTCCTGCAACATTTCCTGCAGCTCTGAAGCATTATTTGCAAAATAACTACATTATCTGCAAAATCTAAATGACTTAAATAATATCCATTTTACTTTCACTCCTTTAGTTTCCCATTTTAATCCACAAAATACTTCCTGGAGCACTGCTGTAAAAAATTTTGGAGATAGGAGTCACTTTGTCTTATACCCTTCTCAATGTTGACTTTCCCAGTATCATTATGTAATCTAATTGTTGCTGTTGCATTTTTATAAATATTCTTTAAAATATGACAATATCCTGTATCTATACTTTGATAATTCAATGCTTTAATCACTGAAGAAATGTTTATAGAATCAAATACCTTTTCATAATCTACAAATCCAAAATATAATGGCAACTCATATTCATTTGTCCTTTCTATAACTTCTCTCAATATCTGAATATGATTTATTGTACTAAAACCACTTTCAAATCCAGCTTGTTCTCTTGGTTGGTGGAAATCCAATGTTTTCTGTAGAGGAGTAGTAATTTTCTTGGTAAAAATTTTGTATAAAACTTATAAAAGGTTGATAGGTCTGTAATTTCAAATATCTTCTTTATCACCTTTTTTAAATATTAATATTATTACTGCATTCTTTCAATCATCTGGTATATCTTTACCATTTAGATATTTGGTATATAACTTTGCTAAAAGAATTCTATTTCTTCACCTACTTCTTTTAATCATTTATAATTCCATCAATACCTGAAGCATTTCCTTTTTTCATACATTTAATTGCATGTGTCACTTCTTCATTTAAAATTCTGGATTCATTATAAATAATAAGTGGAAGAACAACATCGTGGAGATTGATGGTGTATCGGAGAGAATGGCAAGATTAGTTATACAACTTAATAGTAGATACCAAATGCAGATAATTCAGGTTTATGCCCCAACAAGTTTTCATAGTGATGAAGTAATAGAAAATTTTAATATGGATGTACAAAAGCCTTTTGATAAGAGTAAACAACATTTTAAAATTGTTATGGGAGATTTTAATGCTAGCATTGGTAAACAAATGAAAGATGAAACTGTAGGTAATTTTGGTTATGGTAATAGGAATGAGAGAAGGCATAGACTTGTGAAGTTTGCAGAAAAAGAAAAACTTTCTATTATGAATTCTTTTTTTGAAAAAAATGTTAAAAGGAAATGGACATGGAAGAATCCAAATGAAGGTACAGCAGAATTGGATTATATTTTGGCTAACAGAAAATACATATTTCAAGATTGTAATATTTTTAATAAATTTAACACAGAAAGTGATCATCGATTAGTAAGATGTAAGATACGTGTTAATGCAAAACTAGAGAGACAAAAATTATTAAGAAAAACAATATTTACAGTTGATATTCCTAATCTTCAGAAACATTCTAATGAATTTAAATTAGAACTTACAAATTGGTTTCAAGGATTAGTAGATTTTGAACATGATTCAGATTTAAATAAAATTAATATGAAAATAATTGATACACTTTTAAAAACTGCAACAAAGATAGTTGGAAGAAAAAAGCAACAATTGATCAATAAAATTTCTACTGAGACTAGAGAATTTATGAAGAAAAGAAGGAATATGAAGATATACCAAAATGATGCATTAAAAATGATTGAATATCTCGAATTTTGTAAAATGGTGCGGAAAAGAGTTAAAAATGATATAAGAAAGTATAACTGTGAACTAGCAAGGAAAGCTGTAGAAGAAAATAAAATTTTCAAGAATGTAAAACAACATTTTGGTATTGGTAGGAAATTTATATTTGCAATAAGAAAAAAAGATGGAATTATTATTAAAAAGAGAGATGACATCATGAAATGGGTAGAAGACTTTTATCAAGAATTATATAGTAATGAAGAACAAGTACCTCCTATATCTATTACATCTTCCGAATATATATATATATATATATTGAAGAATGTACACAGTAATTGAAAATATGTACAATAATTAAAATTTGGTAAAATGAAAATATAGTAAATGTAGTTTTGTTTAATATTTAGCTTTATTACAGCCTAATGTTCTTTCAATATAATTACTACATCATATGCCAAAAATATGGCATACTAAATATATTGAAAACATGCTAGGCAGTAATAAAGCTAAATATTAAAAATATATCTTTTCCGTGAGATTTTTCATTTTACCAGATAATACATTGGCTCAGAAAAAATTAGTAATAATTGAATTACAAAATAATTAAAATTATTTTTAACATTTTTAATTAACAAATAAAATATTTTTTTTATTTTTGGTCAATTGATTGCATTATTTTATTTATTTAGTATATAGGTAGCCGATTTGGGAGTAAACTACGAATAACTTGTTCGATTGTAGCAACATTTCAATATGTAAGTAGAAATAAAAATAGTTATTAAAACTTTTATTTTTATATGTAATATAATAATCTTATTACCAACATTTATATTTCTATTTTCATTTTTATTATTACCATAATTATTAACATATTTTTTTATTGTAATACTTTATTATTTTTACAAAATTGTTATGCTACAGTAGTTAGTACATTCAACTGTCAAACCCCCAACTTATACTTCAAATCCATACTATGTAAATGGGTCTGGGAATTTTTTCATTTACAAATAAACTTTGAATATTTTTTTTTTCTAAATCGCTTATATTATAGCCAACTTAGTTAGTCATTGAATTATTTGACAATAAGTAGTCAAGTAGTTGTGATTGCATCATTTTTACTAGCAGATCTCTAAAACCACAAATTTGTGTAATTCATGCTACCGTTTTATTTTTCCATCTTATAGGTTATTTGTACAATTTTATGAATAATATTATTTGTAATTTTGTGAGGAATATTGTTGCACTTTTTTAAATTTATTCCTTACTTCAAAATCCTTTTGAACAAATTAAAGAATGCTATAAGAAATTAATATATTTTTATCTGTGCATAACTTATTTGAATAATATTATGTTCTAATCATCCACCAATATAGTATCTCGAACTACCCCCCCCCCTCATTCATGCATTTTGCCAACAACCTTCACTCACAAGTGAGTTAAAAAGTAAAACACCAGGATATTAATGCTTATGTTAGTAGTTCAATATTTTTGCATTACACTACTTTTTCAAATAGTGGGGAATGAGATTTTTCCCAATTTAGATATCGTGTTGAAAGTTGAATGATCTTTGTAATATAGAGATATTATTACGGATATGAAAATCCAAATGTTTAATACTCATACTTCATCTGAAAGTTGTTTATAAAATGCATTTAAAATAAAAGAGGCTGGTCTAAATTTCTATTTTTGATAAATAGTTTGATATGTCTGACAGAAATGTCAAAAAAATATAAATGTTATATATTAATATATTCGCTTTCAGAATGTTTTTTTCTTATTGCATAGAGGCAATACATATTTTAATTTGAAGATACATATATATTTTTTTCTGCTGCAGCAGTTTATTCTGGATATTGATTTTTACAAAAAATATCTGAGTACATGTTTAAGATGTATTTCAATACTCTTAGTATGATCTTAATTATAGACCTGCATTAAAATAGGCGTGTATGATTTTCCTTGCATGTAAACATATACATTAAATAATATCTATCACTTGGCCTAGGAGAATTCTATAATATATTATAAATATTGATATCAAATATGGATTAATATCCTAAAATATGAACATATTAATTTATTATATAAATTATTTAGTGTAAACTCATGTTTTCCATGAATTGTGCTTGAATACAATGTATGCATGAAAGTTTTCCAAACAAAATAGTTGCTTTACAAAAAGAGATTTCAAACATACAGCCATTTATTGCAAACTTATTTTTGTTTCAATATAAAAAAGCCTTTACGTGTTTCTAGGTACCCATTCTTATCTTTTATGACTTTTAGTCTTTACTATGCATTTCTAAAGTAGAAAACAATGTGATAATGCAACTCTTTACTACTGAAAAACGTTTAACATAAAGAGAGAAATATAAAATGATTGTTCACACTATTAAAAGTAATCAGACATTGTTCTTGCACCCATTAGAGATGATATAACTTTCATGTTTTTTTTTGTGTGTGTCTCTGACTGTTACTATAAAAGTATGAAATATTTTTATATTCTATTCCCCAGAAACTCTTCTTATTTTATTAAAAACACCGTTTGTAGTGTTTATTTTTAATCATGAAGATTTTTTTAAAATCAAGAAGCAATTCTCTTAATTTTTGAATTAAACAGTATTCCAGGGAATATCGGAAATGAGAATATCTCAACACCAACTGTTTCATAGTTTTTCATTCTGGCTTAAGTGTGATGGATTTTGTTATATCATTCCCCCAGAAATGACATAAAAATTAGATGCAAGTAAAAATAAGATAGAATTCTGTTTATTCTCTATTATATTTAAAACCTATTCATTAAAAATTTAATATTATTTGAGAATTTAATCTACTATCAATATTAATAATGTTTTTGTGCTTAAATAAATTTAAATCAAACAGAATTGTATACAATAGTGCCAAAATGTGTTCTTTGGGTGATTTATTGTGGTGAACGTGTGATTGACTCAAAGGCCAAACCATTGAATATGAAAAATCAGATGAATCCAAAAGATAAAAAATATTATGGCTAATAATAAGAAGAGGAAAGCTGAGAAGTAGAGATACAACATTAGAGCTAAATGGGAAGGTTTGTCTCTTTAATAAGAAATTTCATTCCGATGAATCTGAAATTGAGAGTCCTTTAAAGAAAAAGGGAAAGAAGCTGATAGATAAGGCACTAAATAAAGTAGGTAAATATTTTAAAGATAGCATTGAATTAGGTGGTGATCATCTAGATAAAAATGTTGATCTCAGGATTCAAGAGACTACAGACAGAAACTTTTGCTGGACCATTTCTAAACGGGTTTTAAGATCATAAGGATCCTCAAGGGGATAAAAGATCTTTATGGAAGCATAGGGCAGAAGAACAGAATGGATGTAGTCATCAATAGTAATGTATTTAAACAAGAGAGAGCATCAAATGGTAAAGCTAACATAACCACAAATGTATTGTGGCAGTCGAAAATGTATGCTCACACATCAAGACTCAAAATCCAAGCAAAAGTACCTCGAATCCGATCATACTTGAGATACACATGTATGGAGCAATCCTGAATTCTAACCTGCTTGCCTATTCTTTGAGTTTCTGACCCAATAAACAACAATCCCGATGATACAGCACAATTATTTTAATTCCAGGCCTGGAAGCATAGCGGTAGAGCACAAGATCAGAATGATGATGATGATCGAGACAAGAATAGCCCAGGGATTACATTTATTAAAGTTATACTTATTAATTCTAAGCTATTAGTTAAAGACAATAATTTTAAATATTAACTATAAAAAAATAATTCAAAAACCAGAATTTACATGAAATATATATTTAATAAAATATTAAGAAAACCCATGTTTCATGCTTGGGGTGACGTGGTCTATTTACAAAACTTGGGATTTGTTTTTATAAAATCCTCTTTACATTAATTATTCAATGGACATAATTTTTACTGAATAAATTGTAACTTGTGCGGAGTTGAATGTGCCAATTTACAAATGTTTACAAACAATGTTGTGGATGCATAAAACAATCTACAAGATCGGAACAGATTCGGATTACAGAAAGATGCTTGATAATTTAGCATTAACATTTTTGATAAATAAATGTAAATATACAGTCTCAATGATTTATTTATAATCTTTAAATCATTACATATGGTTAACAGGCATTGTTAGGAAATAGCGATTTTAGAATAACTATACAAGAAACAAACAATGTGTTCCATTGACAGGGACAGGTCAGGTATATAATCATTAAGGTTTTACAGAGAATGTGTACTAATTCACATTTATGGAAATGGATTAGTATTTTAAAAGAAAACAGTTTAATAACAGCAGCACTGACTAATTAGCATGTTGGCATATTTCATGAATGAGTCATTATTTCCAATACCTCATTGCGACTAACGAAAGGTCAAGCAGGCACAAACAATTTAATAAAACAATAACGATACTAACATGTCATTAGAGAAATACGTCTCTTATAGTAGTTTAAATACTTCATCATTTTAACACATTTGATAATGAATGAGGGTTGGTATGTTCATGCATTCTGACAGAATGATATCGAATGGAGAGGTTGGGTTTGAATGCCCAGAGCCAGCTATACGGAACTTCCGCAGCACAATTAATGCCCCATAAACCTCGCGTTCCACAGGGAGTCAGCATATACTGAAACAGTAAGATTTGAATTTAAATCTTAGTTTCACCTCAATTCTGTCATCTCCACCTCTCACCCATTATTATTATCTTACATAGGTTTCTGACCTCGAATATTGGACTTTGTGTGTAATATTATAAAATATATGTATAGTTATTTAAAAACATCGTATATATGCACACACTCCGGTATGAAGTCTATTTTAAAAATATAACGCACTGCAGATGACTTATTAGATTTGTAACACTAATTTTGTGTAAAATTTAATAATTGCATTATTATTATTTAGATCAGATTTGCATAATGTTTTAAATTATAAAAATCTAAAATAATTCTTTTAACTTTTAAAGGTGAACGTATTTAAAAATAAATATAATTTTGTAAGAGTTAATAATTGTGTTATTATTATTATTTAGGTCAGATTTATGTAATATTTTAAATTATAAAATCTAAAATATTTCTTTTAATTTTTAAATGTAAACATATTTAAAAATAAATATTCCCCTGCTAATTAGAGTTTGCAAGTCATAGTGGGAGGGGGGAAGGTGACAGAGCTGAAAAGTATTTTAAACTCGTAATTATAAAAAAGTTTGTTAAAAGCATTTGTAATTAGGTCAAATGTAAGGTAGAGAAAAATGTGGTCGGATTGAAATTGCAATCTCAACATGTGCCACTAAAGCATCCATTATCTGAAGGGATATATAGGACAGATCAGAGAGAGAGCTTGGATGGATGACGCAATTGTTGGATGGATCCGAAAGATAAAAAAGAAATGAATAAAAGCAACAGACTGGTTATTTTAAAGGCTAATTATAGTTGGTAATTCATTGTTGCTGTTAAGTTTTCAAAGCAATGCTGTTGCTGTTACTTTGTTTTCGTATCCAGATCATATTTTAATCTAACAATGTGCAAGGAGAAGGGTGACTTCTGTGCTCCTCTGTACTGTGTCTATGGAAATATGGAGCTTCCCATAAAACAAATGAAACAAACCTGAACTCAAACTGCTGCATCTGTATATCTTCAAAATGTGAATGCTATTAAACAAGGAACCTCAGACTCTCCCAAATTGAAGGTAAAACGATACCCAAGAGTAAAAGACTCTTTTTGAACTCTTAAATTAAATTCCTATTATGTGTTGTATTTTTAAAGTTTGACTCTTAACTTAAATGTATTGTAATTTTAAAACTAAACTCTGGCTTCCATCTTGTAAATTTGTGTTAAAATGTAATGTAATACCCTATAAATCTCAAAGCTTATTCTTATTCTTCTACTTGGGTATCTATAATTTTTGTTATTGATTATATATTATATTTCATGCATACATAATTTTCCAGCTGATGTTCCCTAACAAGTTAATTTGCAAAGAGTTGCTACTCTTTGCATGACTTTTAGATTCACCTAAAATCCCCTTCTCTTTTTATAAATGATCAGCTTGGGAATTATAAATTTATTTCATATGTTATTATGAGTAATATAGAAGTGAGACTTTATAATCGTTAGTATAATGTATTAGCTACTTTAGCGATCATGTCATTTTTTAAATATATTAAATTATATTTTGTCAAGTCTTGTCAATCTAGAGTAATATAATCATAAAGAGGGGGGGGTAGTAGATAGATAATTCGTTTAGATCAGTGTGGGGATTGTAGTAAGGAAAATGATTCACATTAATTTTGTGAAATGCCTTGGCTTATGGATGCATTAATTTAAACGACAGAAATGAAATAGTTGGATTCTTCAAATATTCTAGTTCCCATAATAATTGGGCATACACAAATGCCCCCAATGGTAACTGACCTCATCACATGGTCAGGGATGGAAAGGCTAAGACCTCATACTGATGCTGCACTCGTGACTACCCTTATGGCTCCAATCCAACATATGGCTGTCCCTCTCATCTCTAATGTTTCTCAGTGGTTATACTTGAAGAAAAGCCAAATCCCCTGAAATTCAGCAGCACCTAAACCTATCGCATGTCACTTTGTTTATGAATGTGAATGCCTATGATAGATTTATTTCTACTCCTCCAGATCAGCTACTCTAGTAATAATTTAGTTAGTATAGATTTATTTATTAATAATAAGTAAATAAATAATGATTGCTGGATTGGCAGATATACTTCTACTTGGGATCTTGTATCATAATCTCGCAACATCCACATGTAAACATGAGGCATGAGATGTAATTGAATAATGATACCCTAGTAGCATTTTAAATTATATGTAACTTAATTTAACTATTATTAAATATTTGTGTCTACCTATTTATGCATTTGCATGTCTGCTTTCTTTAATAGTAATGCCCAATGTCTCATTCAATTATTATAATCACATTAAAGTAAATAGTAGTAGCCCTTAATCTTAAAATAATTTAGTTAGAGCCTCTTGATCTACCTGACCACCAGGCCTAGAAAAATATTTACTATTGTTATGGTATATGCATTGTCATGTGGGGTTTGTTGTGAAATAAAATGACTATGTTTGAACACGGTACCACAGACCCTGAACCCACCTGCTGTGCTGCTCTTCAAACATGGTGGTGGAATTTTGCAACATGTTAACAAGGCATATGAGTTCTTCCCATTACAATACCCTGATTACAAACAATTTTGAGAAAGAAGGATGGAGAGCTTTGGACTTCTGAAGCACCCAATGACAAAGAAATAAAGAGAATATATATACAAATACCATAAGAGAAAGAAAAGGTATGCCAGCAGCATTATATCTAAGAGATAACATTAATATATTATATCCTAAAGCCTGAAAATGTTTTGACATCTGCACAATGATATGTTTAAACAAAGAACTATTAATCAAATTATAACATATAATAATTCTTTTAACTTTTCAGGGTAAACTAATAAAATTATTTTAAATTCAATTCCCATCAACGTTTTTAGTAAAAATGGCAAGACGGGATGAAAACAATATCAGGGTTCACAATCTTTTAAATGACAATTTAGGAATAAATTCAAACAGTAAAGTAATAGTATGCATCCACAATAAAATATTTTAGATAAGAAAATATGAATAAAATATTTAAATATAAAAACCAATCTAGCCAGCGATTTCTGTTAAAATGAATAAAATATTACTAAGAAATTTTAAATGAAGCCCCTGCTTCTTTCCCCATTGAAGAAATAAAATAAGCCCTTATTAGACTAGTGAGGTTGAATGATATTCTTGGCATATTAAAAAAAAATTGTCTGCATACATCAAACAAATAAGTTAAAATCTATAATGGAGCTGCACAAAGTTATATACAAGAATTTAAGCATGAAAGGTGAGTTAAAATTACACTAAAATAGTAGGGATTACAGCAATAGAGAGTTCAAGAACAAAATTAGCAGGAAAACATACACTAATACATTAAGGAAGTCATAGTTTTATTACATTTTATATAATTCAAAGCAGCTCTTCATTATGTGAAGTTATTTTAAGAAAGCACAGCATAGCAGGCAGCAGGCAGAGATGGCACTCAGACAGTTATCTTGTGTGGCTGGTCAGATGGATGGAGTATGTCAGCTGCAGGCTGTCTCTGAAAAGTACAGAAGAGAAAGGTGCTGGATTCCCTCTACTCGAAATTCATAGTGCCCAGCTTGTGTTCTTAAAATTTAAAGATTTTGAATCACTTCTCTGAAAATTTACTTACTGAAAGATGTTCTGAAAGAATTTAATAATTAACTGATTTTTTTTTGTTTTATGGGATCTTTTTATACATATTTTTAATTCTCCCAAGAATGCAATTTCACTTGCTCACAGCTATCCCTGTAATCTTTATTCTAGTTAGTAAAATATTTAATTAGAAAAATATTTAATTAGAAAATTTTTTAAAAAGATAAGGCTTGAAATACCAATTTAGATATTTGTAAAGCTTTCAAAATGAACTAACAAAAGGATTTCTCATAATTTTAATTAAGAATTATAATTTTAATTAGTGAAAATAATCTGAATATAGATAAAGATCATTTCAGCTTATTAATGATTTCAAAAGTATTTTGAGCCTTCCTCGTGTTTCTTTTTGTTTTAAATTCCAATATTTCAATTAAAATACATATAAATATAATTTCAGCAGTAAATATTAATAAATCATTGCTTTGTTTATATATATATATATATATATAAAGCAATGATTTATATATATATACAAATATATATATATATATATATATATATATATATATATATACCATGCACACTACTGTTTTGTTTTTATTAAATATTTGTATAGCTTTTCTTTAATTTTTCTAATACATTGTGTGGGTGAATGGCATATATCTAGAGTGAGGTCTGAATTGCAGACCCTGCAGCAGGTTAGTATAGATGGTGAAGCATGAAGCTTGGTGTCATTAGACATCGACTTCTTCATACTTCCCCCTTTAAAGTGATCATTAACAAAAAAAATCAATTAAAAAAATAACCATAGTTTGAGTCTACTATAATTTTTGTGATTAAAAACAACCTTAATATTAAAAAAGCTTGAAACTTTGCTCCCTATTGAAAAGACTGACTCGTCGTTTAGATCGAGTTTCTAGTATAGAGAAAAAAATCTATTATTCATTTTTTGCAACTTATTATTTATTTATTTTATTATTATTATTTATATTTTTTAACTGAAATCTTTGGCAGAGGGGTTTATAATGTGAGCATGTCCATTTACATTTTTCATTGTTTTCAGCTTTGTTTATCCACGGCTTTTACTTAGTTATATTTTCCAGGATCTAGAGGTATATAAGGTTTTAAATGCCTCGTATTGTAAGTCCCTTGTTCTGGGGCTAGATTTCCATAGTCTATTGAGGTTAGGAATTTGGTCATGCCATCCACCATGGAAAGGTGACTGCTTAGCATCATTCTTTGTATTCCTGATGGCATATTATTTTGGATGAGTTGTATAATGTGGTGGTCTGAATATTTGAATTTGGTTAATGTTTTGAATTTTGCCACTAGGCACAGGAAGAACTGACTATGCATTTCCTGGTGATTGTTCTGGTATTTTTCAGTCATCAGGGAATGCAGGATGAGTTCCTGATGCTCTTCATTCTAGTAATGTTGCAGTAAAATGACCTTGTACCCTTCAAATGTGGTTGGCTGCTTTTGCAATGATCATCACCAGACCTTAGCTGTGGATTTTAAGTAATGGCTAGCTATAGCCACTTGTTCAACATCACTTTCTTGGTGGAAAAAGAACAATTCCTGCAAACTTTCAAGGTGCTCTAAAAGATTCCCAAAAGGTTCATCCTTAATAATCTATGTTTGTACAAAGTGTGATATGGATGCGGGCCACAGATGCTACTTCCTTAATTCTTGTATTGGTAACTGATTATTGTGATTCTTCATTTATTTTCTTTTTGTCATTATGGTAATCTAGTGCCTGGTCAGACTTTGGGTCTCTTGTGGTTTGTGATAATTTTATATCTGTCTCTTCATTTCTCACAGCTTTCATAATTTGTTTGAACTGACTCATTTTTTGTTTTAGCTATTTTATGGTGTCTACTTTATAGTGTTGGATTATGGTCATTTTTTCTTCCCAATATCTTCAGTTTTCTCTCATTTCTTGTATGAAATCAATCACTTCTGCTGACCTGTTTGGGATAGCTTCAGAAAAATTTCTCTCCTGTTTGTCTTCTGATCTGGGTTCACTTTTGTTAGTGTTGTTCTTTTCCATTGACTTTGATGTCTCATCATCATCTCGTTTGTTTTTGCTTCTTTTTAATTCATCAACATCTCTTCTTAACTCCATCATTTCCATACTCCTTCTGTGAAATTTTATGGTTCTTTCTTCTTGGTCCCTACTTTCTTTCATCAGTTGTTGTAAGATTTGTAAAATCTGACCATTCAGGTTGTTATCAAAAGCTTCACTTTTCTTTTCATACTTGTATAATAACTTGGCTGGCTCTTTAAAATTTATTTCAGGCTATCTGGTTCCAATGAGTCAGACATTCTGGATGTTGGTTGGTTATCTCATCTTTCTTCTACTCGAACTTTCTCTCCTGGGTTTCCTTTACCATGCATCATTTTTCCTTTTCTTTTGAAGTATTGTCACTTATAATTATCTTTGTGAAATATGTTTTGTGTTTGTTCTTTTATTTTATGCGTAATATATTCACCTCTCTCTCTCCTCTCTTCAACGGTCTTCATTCTGCCATTTTTTTCTTTGTTGCTGTTGACTGCTGCTTATAACTGAAAAATAAATAGTTAATCATAACATATATGGATATGATCTGCTGGAACTCAACTGCCTTGCTGTTTGACTTTTGTTTGTTTTTCTGCACCTATAATAGACTCTTACAAAAAAATTGAGTAGTTATTTGTTTCAGCAATATCATATATGTTTGTTCATTACATTATACATGGCAAAACAGTGGAAAATAATTTAACTCTCTTTTAACCTCTAACATTCTTGTTTGAATTCATTTAATAACTTATTTTATTATTATTACCTGTTTACACATTTATATAAAGGCACCAGCCAACAGGAAATAAAAAAAAATTCCACACTTACATTGGGGCTACTCAAAATGTGAATATTAATACATATTTGCTACACAATATTTACTCTTATTACATATATGGTATACAGAAAGTAAACTAAACATGAAGTGCACCTTGTTACAATTTCAAGGCTTCTAACTTATGGGTGAAGTACATGGTTTTAGTTTTAAAACATTTTTATTTTCACATATATAACATAAGAAACACATTTTATATGGTTACAGAACCAGATACAGAAAAAAAAATTTCACTTATGGTTGTAAAGCATGAGTATTGATTTTTTAAAAACAAGATTTTCACATTTTATACATGTAAAATGAAAAACAAACTCGGATAAAAAAGAAATATACATATATATCATCAATGATCTCTTCAGGGTGTGGAATAATTAATGAAGCCCCATGAATGGGTGTACAAACCCATGAAAAAAATAGCCTGTATCAGTCAAAACAGTATAATTATTTTAATTCCAGGCCTGGAAGCATAGCAATAGATCATAAGATCAGACTGATAATGATGATCGAGACAAGAGTAGCACAGGAATTATATTTATTTAAATTATATTTATTAATTCTAAGCTATTGTATAAAGACAATAATTCTAAATATTAAGTAGAAGAAAATAATTAAAAAACCAGGATTTACAATGAAATATGTATTTAATAAAATATTAAGAAAACCCATGTTTCATGCTTGGGGTGACTTGTCTATTTACAAAACTTCGGATTTGTTTTTATAAAATCCTCTTTATATTAATTATTCAATGGACATAATTTTTACTGAATGAATTGTAACTTGTGCAGAGTTGAACATGCTAATTTACAAATATTTATAAACAGAATGTTGTGGATGCATAAAACAATCTACAAGATCTAAACAGATTTTGATTACAGAAAGATACTTGATAATTTAGCATTAATCATTTTGACAAATAAATATACGGTCTCAATCATTTATTTAATCTCTTAAAATCATTATATATGTTTGGCAGGCATTGTTTGGAAATAGTGTCTTTAGAATAAGTAGAGGTAAGATATATATATTCATTTAGATTTTACAGAAAATATGTATTGATTTAGGTCTATGAGAATCGATTAATATTTTTTAAAAAGGCATTTTAAAAATAGCATATTGACTAATTAGCATGTTGGCATATTTCATGAATGAGTCATTAGTTCCAACACCTCATTATGACCAACAAAAAGTCAAACAGAAATAAATCAATTTAATAAAACAATAATGATACTAGCATGTCATTAGAGAAATACTTCTCTTAAGGTAGTTTGAATACTTCATCATTTTAACACATTTAAGAATGAATGAGGGTTGGTACATCGACGCATTCTGGCAGAACAATACCAAATGAAAAGGTTGGGTTTGAATGCCCAGAGCCAGCTGTATAGAACTTATGCAGCACAATTAAAACCCCATAAACCTTACATTCCACAGGCAGTCAGCATATACCCCTGATTACGAATGATTTTGAGATTTTGAGAAAGTAGGATGGGGAGCTTTGGACTTCTGAAGTCCCCAATGGCAAAGCAATTAACAAAATATATATGTAAGTACCATAAGAGAGAGGAAAGGTATGCTAGCAGCATTATACCTAAGAGATAACATTAATATATTATATTCTAGAGCCTGAAAATGGTTTGACTTTTGCGAAATGATATATTTAAACAAAGAATCATTCATCAAATTACAATGGATAATAACTCTTTTAACTATTCAGGGTAAAGTAATAAAATTATTTTATATTCAATTCCCATCAACATTTTCAGTAACAGAACTAATCCTCCAGCAAATGGCAAGCTGGGATGATAAAAATATTAGGGTTCACGATCATTTAAATGACAATTTAGGAATAAATTCAAATAGTAAAGTAACAGTATGCATCCACAATAAAATATTTTAGATAAAAAAACATGAATAAAAGATTTAAATATAAAAACCAACCTAGTGAGTGATTTCTGTTAAAATGAATAAAACTTCACTAATAAATTTTAAATGAAGCCCCTGCTTTTTTCCCCATTAAACAAATAAAATAAGCTCTTATTAGACTCATGAGGTTGAATGATATTATTGGCATATTAAAAAAATAAATTGTCTACATAGACCAAACTAATAAGTTAAAATATATAATAGAGCCACACAAAGTTATATACAAGAATTTAAGCATGAAAGGTGAGTTAAAATCTACACTAAATAATAGGGATTACAGAGAGAGAGTTCAAGAACAAAATTAGCAGAAAAATATACACTAATACATTAAGAAAGTCATAGTTTTATTACACATTATATAAATTCAAAGTAGCTCTTCATTAAGTGAAGTTACTTCAGGAAAGCCAAGCATAGCAGGCAGCAGGCAGGGATGGCACTCAGATGCTCATCTTGTGTGGTTGGTCAGAATGATGGAACATGAAAGCAGCAGACAGTCTCTGAAAAGTACAGAAAAGAAAGGTGCTGGATTCCCTCTACTCAAAATTCATAGTGCCGAGCTTATATTGACTTCTTAAAATTTAATGATCTTGAATCAGTTCTCTGAAAATTTACTTACTGAAAGACATTCTGAAAGAATTTAAACTAAGTGATTTCTTTTGTTCTATGGGCTCTTTTTATACATATTTGAATCCCCCCCCCCCCAAAAAAAAATGTGATTTCACTTGCCCACAGCTAATTCTGTAATCTTCATTTCAATTAATAAATTATTAAATTAGCAAAATTTTAAAACAGATAAGGCTCAAAATACCAATTTAGATATTTGTAAAAATTTGCAAATGAACTAACAAATGATTCTTCATAATTTTAATTAATGTTTATAATTTTAATTAGTGAAAATAATCTGAATATAGAAAAAGATCATTTCAGCTTATTAATGATTTCAAAAGATTATTCTTTTTGTTTTTAAATTCAAACATTTCAATTAAAATACATATAAATATAATTTTCAGCAATAAATATTAATAAATCATTGCTTCATTCATATATATATATATATTGTAACGGTGTATGTGCCCATTATATAATCAAATAAAATTACTTATTAATAAATTAAGTTGGTCAGATAGGATTCTATTTCTATAAAATAGGGAACTAGAATTTAAAGTTCTTATTCTTTTCATATACTGGAGTTTTAGAAATATAGTTAAAACTTATTAGAGTTCATAAAGTTCTTACAGTTTAAAAAAAGTTCATCTTTATCCATTGCTTGCCATTTGGGACCCAGCATTAATTCCCGATAGTATAAGAAAACAATTGGTCATATCTCTTTCCTTTCTTTTTTTTTTCCAAGCAAAACTGAAGGGATTGAAGAGTGTGTCTTTTCAATCCCTTCTCCTGCAACACATATAGTCACATCTCTATCTTCTCTCCCACCTCTTTCTTCACTCACTAAAATTTATTTCCAAACTTTTTCTTTTTATATTAATTTTATGTATTAACTCAACAAGATGTCATGATGATGATGACCCTTTCATTGAGGTCTGATTCCTGAGGGATTTCTTTTATTGGCTATTAGTTTCTATTGTTTTTCTCCTATCTGACCATTGATTATATATTATGAAATGCCCAAGGGCTAGTTCACTTGGACTAATTAAAATAATTATTTCCATTTTTCAAATATATAAAAAAAAATTTTTAACTTACATATCTGCCTACTATATAAATTTTCTAGGTTCAAGTAGCCTAGTGGCGCTCTGTCAGCAGATATAGTAAGACTATTTTTGATCACCCACACTGTGACCATTATAATTGAACTCCCAATGTGGCATGATGTTTAATAAACAACGAATACCCTGAGCAAATTTTTTTAAAGTGAAATATTTTTTATCTATATTATATAAAGCTATAGTTTGAATATCTTGTATAAAAGCACTGCCAGAAAGAAATAGCACATATATTAAAAATGAGAAAGAAAAGATATTAATAATTTTAAAACTAATTTTTTTTTAAAAAAAAAAAGTCAAAAAGTTGCAATTAGTATGTTTCGTTTTTTTTTTAATGTGTATAGGCGTGCACAGCCGCGTAAGTTTATGATTGTAAATGTGGTACCTTATGATGAGTACTTTTTGGGAATTTACTTCACTGTAACCCTATGTAATCATTTCAATCAGTCATAAATAAGTTGGTGGTATTTATAATTGTGCTGCAAATATACACGTATAAACCCATTATCTTTTAAAACATATTTACCTCAATGCAACCTTCTTAAATAAATAATTTATATAATTTGCTTGTCGTGCCATTTGTTAGAAAGGAAATATAGAGAAAATAGAATTCTTGGGGGGAGATGGCATAAATGTAGATGGTTCATAGGAAAACAATAGTAAACATTTTTTTTTTGTATATAGTCTTTTTGTAAAAATTACTAACCGAATGTTTTTGTAAATGCCTTTGTTAATCATGTACCATAATTACTAACCCTAAGTAAAAACTTTTTTTTTGTTTATTTTTTTAAAGCAAGTTTACTGATATGTAATGGGCACATACACCATTACATTATTTGTTTTTAAAAATTGAGATATTGAAAAGTTCGCATTTAAAATTTTTTTTTTTTTAAACATAAAAATTGAAAATTAATTCTATCTTAAACTTGTGTATATATAAAATCGCACAGATGAAAAACATTATTAAACAAAAACTTTATTTAAAAAAAAGAAAAAGTTTTAAAACTAAATATTAAGAAAAAGACTTAAAAGATTTAAAGATTAAAAAAAAAATTAATGTTATTGAAAAATGGAAATGATTATTTTAATTAGTCCAAGTGATCTATCCCTAGGGCATTTCATAATAAATAATCAATGGTCAGATAGAAAAAAAACAATAGAAACTAATAGCTAATAAAAGATATCCCTCAGGAATCAGACTGCAATAAAAGGGTCATCATCATCATGATGTAATGTTGAGTTAATCCGCAAAATTAATATAAAAAGAAAAAGTTTGGAAATAAATTTTAGTGAGTAAAGAAAGAGCTAGGAGAGAAGATAGAGATGTGACAATATGTGTTGCAGGAGAAGAGATTGAAAAGATGCACTCTTCAATCCCTTCAGTTTTGCTTGAAAAAAAAAAGGAAAGAGATATGACCAATCATTTTCTTATACTATGGACCACAGGACATTGGGAATTAACACTGGATCCCAAATGTCAAGCAATGGATAAAGATAAACTTTTTTTAAACCATAAGAACTTTATGAACTCTAATAAGCTTTAACTATATTTTTAAAACTCCAGTATATGAAAAGAATAAGAACTTTAAATTCTAAAACTTGTTTCCTATTTTATAGAAATAGAATCCTATCTGACCAACTTAATTTATTAATAAGTAATTTTATTTGATGTATTTTTTTTAAAAATCATTTCCATTTATTTTTTTGTTCTTTTAAGTTTTTATTATGATTTTTGTTTTTTGTTAAATGAAATTATATAAATGTTAAACTAAAGTTGGGCATGAATGGCTATATAGATTTGTAAAGTTATATTAGTTTTATTAGGGGAGGGTAATTTTCATAGTTAAATTAGGTCAATGCATTGGATATTTAGTGTAATTAGTAGATGTAATACAAGATTCGCTATGTTCAGAATTGCAGTATATGCCACACATCCCCATTTTGCCTATGGAAGGGGATAGTAAGACGGAAAATGCAGTCCCTTCCTATGGAGTTTTTTTTATTGTTCTTCTTGTCAGGCAGATTCCTGTCTAGATGAAAGTCAATGTCTTCTCTAACCCAGCTGTTCAGCTGTACATTCCTGACAGTATGGTATTTAGTGCTGTCATATTCTTGATACATTGAATACATCATATATATCAGATGGATTGATGTTGATTTAACTGTGAACTTTTGGCCTAAGGTTAAATAAGGGATAGAATATTTTCTTTGCCAAATGCAATCTATGTAGTCGATTCATACTCGACACTTTAATAAAATATTAAATTCATCTGTGCAAACTTAGAAAATAAAAGTTTAAACGTAAATTAAATTCTAAAAACAAAGTTAAAATGTGAGTTAAATTTTAAAGTAAAGTTCTGATGTTTTATAAAAAGAAAATTTTAAAGTAAAAGTGATTCTAAAATGATTCAAAATTTATAAGTGTGTAAATAAATGTTTGTGTGTTAATTACTGGCAGTGGCTTAGTTTATTCTTTTTTTAAAAAAATATTCTTAGATAAGAATTTATAAAATATAAATCTCTGCTGTTCCACTGAGCTAGTGGCATTAAGCTAATGGTCGGTCAAAATATATAAAGTAATTGTTTTTTTAACTTATGTATCTGCCTACTATATAAATTTTCTAGGTTCAAATGCCTAGTGGCGCCCTGTAGTGCAGATACAGTAAGACCCTTTGATCCATATTTCCATCGGACCATTATAATATATATATATTGTACTGGGTTTGATCCATAGACGATCCTGCATGCTTTACTTACTAGGTTTAGCTGGGTTTAAACCTTATTTATAATAAATTTATAATCTTATATTATAAGTATTACATGAACAAACTTGTTTGTCCAAGAAGAGTGGATAATATTATTGATAGCAGAGTTGTCAACAATACCCATGATCAGACCGAGCTATGCAATGCATAACAAGATCACATTTCCAGATCATGGCCCACCTCGACTGCTAGATTCAAACCCCTATTATTCAAGCACTTTATTTGTTTTGGAGTAAACCCCGGGCACCAGATAGTTTCTAGAACTAATGTGTTTGGACAGTAGGCCCATAATCCAGTACTCAAAAAATCCCTTAACTAGCTCAGGATATTTTTAATTCAATAACAAATTATTTCAATTATTAATGGTAAAAAGAATTGACTGACAAATTAAGCTTTAAGTTTAAAGACTATTTATTTACTAAACATTTTTTATTCTACTTTTAAACTACTTATGTGAACTTGTTAACTTAGGCAATGATAATTGCATATACAAAACTTATTTATATGAACAAGGACTTATCATAACTTTAGGCTCACACATATAAAATAGCGATATAATATAACAAAGAATTGAATAATATTTAACATTTAAAATCCAATGAAATCAATATAATCTAACAAAGAGTATTCACATTCAAACCTTTAAAACACACACATCAATAGTTAGTCTATGCATGCTATAATAGAGTTCATTATTACTTGATTCTGGGGGGCTTCAAACTAATGTGATGGCTACTTTAAAAATGAGAATAAAAAAATATTATTACCTAGGATTTTAAAATGTGGACTTCTTCTTGCTGTCAACTTTATTCTAATAGGATTTTATTTTCTTCCTGATTGCTGCTTCAAGTGAGAATATTTCCAGTCAGCTGGATTCAACATTTTCTTATGGAGGTTTATTCCTATTATTCAGTGGCACTATTCTGAAGACAGTTAAATATTCCTGGCGATTCTTCAAGTTACTAGACAGACATTATTCTTTTCCAGGCAGTTTTTCTGTTTCACTGGACTTGGACTAGAGATAATCATATGTTTTCGAGGTTTCTAACACTGCATTGTCAACTGATTAATTAATTGATTTAATCTGATGTAATCTTACTGAACTGCACTCTATCTCAACTGTAATCTCAACTGATTGTCAAATGGCAAACAGGACTATTTACTAATAAGACCTGTTGTCATTTGATATCCACCAGTGATATCTGTTGTCAAAATTCCTTCCTTGTTTTTAATTGCATTCTTCTAGATAAGCTTTTAATTACATGTTGTTGGAGATACTTTAATTAGCAGCCATCCCACATTTTGTTTTTAGATTTTTAATTAGTAGCCATCGCTGAGTATTTTTAATTTTTTTAACTTTCATTTATTTCATTTTCATATGTATGTATTTATGCTATGTTTACAATTACACATATATATTTTACTAACAAGCTCACATTAATTCATCATTTATGCACATGTATATTTTTCTAATAAACTCAATATTACTTTTTTTTTAATTCAAAAGAGATATTTTTTACTTATTTGAAAATCACCTTTTTTTTAATTTTTCCCATAACTATGAATTAATTGTTTTTTAGCAAAAAACTCTTTAAACTTCTTTTATAAACTTTTAACTTGACATTTCCAAAGCAAACCCCCTCCCCCTTCTAATTAATTAACTGTAACTTTTATTTCAACTATTAATAATAGAAAAAAAACTCTTTGACTTTTAATTTTACATTGCAAAAATAAACTGCAATAAAAAACTTAAACTTTTACATACTATTTTCTTTTAATGAACTGTATTTTATTTTAATAATTTTTAGACAAAATTAGATGTATGTATCAATACCATCTTGGTACAGTACACTGCCCTCCGTTTGAGAGTAAAATGCCTTATTTTTGACCACTTTATCTCTGATAACTTTAATTCTTTATTAAATCTTAAATTATTTATTATTTTTCTAAGTTTACTTTCTAATATCTGACACTTTACATGCTAAGGATAATCTTCAATTATACTTTGCTTCTTTTGATGCTGGCAATATTGCTTACAATGATCTTAGTACTGGGTAAGCATCATGAGGACAGCATTATTTCTGGTGATGCAAGGATCTTTTGGAAATGAAGCAGATGCAGATTTGCTGGCTTATACTGACTTATACATATGAAAAAGAAGCTTTGTGTGCCAGTTCTCTTGACCAGACTTTGACAAAGAAAAAGTCACTGTGAATGGCTGGATTCATCTACTGTCCAATTTGTCTTATGCTTTGGAAATGAGGTATAAGATATGGGGATTCTCTCCTGAAGACATGATTTGCAGCTTATGCTAGTTATTCCCAGTGTGCATTTTAAAAGAGGAATGATCCCTGATAAGTCCATTGGAGGTACTAAATTTTATCCAGCCAACAGCTTTAACTTATCCTTATCTAACACATTTCTATTTATTACTCTTATTTCCTTTAATTTTAAATCTTTATACACTCCAAATATAACTTAGATTGATTTTGTATTTTATTTATTAACCTTACAATATTATTTTTGAATTCACATGGACATTATCGTAAACCATTTATTTGTATGAAATCACTCCTGAATATTATTTTTTAAACCATTTCTTAAACATTTTTTGCGTGTATTCAAAACAAACTTTTATTTTATTATGCTACTTTATTTATTATTTTCTCGAAATTATATTTATTTATTTAACTTGATTTTATTGATTTTATTTGACCTATTTCTGTATAAGCATTTTTCTTCATTAACATGTGCATGGAGAAAAAAATTTTATTTTACGAAGGTTCCATTATTATTACTTTCAAATATTTCATTTATTATTATTCATTTATTTTTTAATTTATTATTTTAGTTTTAAATAGAAGTTTCAGATTTAAATTTATCAGATTTATTTACATTATAATAATCATATTGGTGCTCATTCTCCATTTCCAGTCCTTTGTTTCTTTCCTTTACTATTCCACCAGATTACTAAATTTTAAACTATGTCAGGTGGTACCTTCTTTCTTTCTACTAACTCTATAATATAAACGAATTTTTCTCTCTTGTTTATGCCTGCCTCACTTATAATTTATTGCTTTATCTCTTTCCCATTCCATTCTATTTTTGACTTTGTAAATCAGAAAACTTTTTTATTTAGCAACACTCCATATTACTTCAAACTGAGAATATTTTTACTATGCTTTCTTTTTGTTTTAAATCTACATTTAAAATGAACATGAATGCTTACTTTCACCTTTTAATTTTTACTTCCTTTTGAAAACTCTATTACATTATTTTATATCTTTATTATTTTTATTTCCATGTCACTATACTTAATGCTATCTTGTTTTACAACATTTTCTAATTCATCATGCCTTTCATTTACATCTCTTACTATCTCGACTTCCTTTTCAACTTCCTGACTTTCTTTAATAAAATCGAACTCTATAATTTCTTGGCTCTTCTCTACCTTTTCTGTTATCTCACATCTTATTTCTCTTATTTCCACTCTGGTTTCTCTAATTTCTCCCTTCAATTCTGATTTGAGTTTTAGCTGGCCTTTCTTAAATTCACAATGCATCTCTTCCATCATATTCATCATCATTTCTTAAATTCACAATGCATCTCTTCCATCATATTCATCATCATATGCATCTCAGATATTTCTTCTTTCTCTTTTTCCACTAACTGGGGATTTTTAAAATATAGCAGGCTTTCTTCTGGCTCCATTTCTTTATTCATGGTTACGTTATACTTTTATTTTAAAATTATCTTTTTGCATTAACAAATCAAATATTATTATTGTCTATTTATTCTTAAATGGATCACACAACTGACTCCACCCATTTTCCTTTTTCTCTACCTGTTCTTAACACCTTAACTCCACCCAAAATATCCAACTGTCTCTGATTTAACAGAATGATTTATTTTAACTAGTGTAAATGTCAAAATCTCTTTTCATTTAAAGAAAAAAAAGTTCCAATCAATTGTTTTTTTTTTACCACTTTAAAATATGTAATTTAGCTTTTCTTTAAAACTTTTTATTTTCAACAAGAAACAAAGTATTTAATTACTGGCATTTCTGAGGTTTGGCTCAATGTTGGAAGAAGCCATTTTGTACTGGGTTCTATGCATAGAAGATCCAACATGCTCTACTTGCTAGGTTTAGCTGGCTTTTACACCTTATTTATAATAAATTTATAATCTTATATTATAAATATTATGTGAATGAACTGGCTTGTCTGAGCAGAGTGGAGAATATTAGTAATAGCAGAGCTGACAACAATACCCATGATCAGACTGAGCTATGCAATGCATACCACGATCACATTTTTAGATCATGGCCCACCTCAACTGCTAGATTCAAACCCCTACTATCCAAGCACTTTATTTGTTTTGGAATAAACCCCAGGTGCCAGCAAGTTTCTAGAACTAATGTGTGTGGACAGTAGGCCCATAATCCATTGCTCAAAATAATCCTTTAACTAGCTCAGTCTATTTTTAATTCAATAACAAATTATTTCAATTATTAATGGTAAAAAGAATTGACTGACAAATTAAGCTTTAAGTTTAAAGACAATTTATTTACTAACCATTTATTATTCTACTTTTAAATTACTTATGCGAACTTGTTAGCTTAGACAATGATAATTATGTATATGAAACTTATTTATATGAACAAGGACTTATTATAAGTTCAGGCTCACACATATATAATAGTGATATAATATAACAAAGAATTAAATAATATTTTATATTTAAAATACAATGAAATCAATATAACCTTCACATTCAAGACATTTAGAACATGCACATCAATAATTTGTCTATGCATGCTATAATAGAGTTCATTATTACTTGACTCTGGGGGGGGGGGTTCAAACTAATGTGATGTCTACTTTAGAAATAAGAATAAAAAAATGTTGTTACCTAGGATTTTAGAATGTGGACTTCTTCTTGCTGCTGTGAAATTTATTTTAATAGGATTTTGTTTTCTTTCTGGTTGCTGCTTCAAGTGAGAATATTTCCAGCCAGCTGGATTTGATGCTTTTCTGTGGAGGTTTATTTTTATTATTCAGTGGCACTATTCTTGGAGACAGTTAAATATTCCTGGCAATTCTTCACGTTATTAGGCAGGCATTATTCTTTCTGGTCAGTTTTGCTGTGTCACTGAACTCAGGCTAGAGATAGTCATATGTTTCCAAGGTTTCTAACACTGCATTTTCAACTGATCAATTGTTTTATTCTGAAGTGATCATATTGAACTGCACTCTTTCTCAACTGTAATCTCAACTGATTGTCCGATGAAAAACCTGACTATTTATTAATAAGACCTGTTGTCATTTTGATGTCCACCAGTGATATCTGTTGTTGAAATTTCTTCCTTGTTTTTAATTGCATTCTTCTAGATAAGCTTTTAATTACATGTTGTTGGAGATGCTTTAATTAGTAGCTATTGCACAAATTATTTTTACATTTGTAATTAGTAGCCATCGCTGAGTGTTTTTAATTTTTTTAACTTTCATTTATTTCATTTTAACCTGCAGATATTTATACTATGTTTACAATCACACATATATATTTTACTGACAAGCTCACATTAATTTGTCATTTACACACATGTATATCTTTCTAATAAACTCAATATTACTTTTTCTTTCTTTAACTCAAAAGAGATATTTTTTACTTATTTGAAAATCAACTTCTTTTAATTTTCCCCATAACTATTAATTAATTGTTTTTTAGCAAAAAAACTCTTTAAACTTCTTTTATAAACTTTTATCTTGACGTTTCTAAAGCAAACCCCCTCCCCCTTCTAATTAATTAATTGTAACTTTTATTTCAACTACTAATAATAGAAAAAAAACTCTTTGACTTTTAATTTTACATTTCGAAAACAAACTTCAATAAAAAAACTCTTAAACTTTTACATACTATTTTTTTTAATGAACTGTATTTTATTTTAATAATTTTTAGACGAAATTAGATATATATACCAATACGAATTGGTACAATATATATATATATATATATATACCATGCACACTACTGTTTTGTTTTTACTAAATATTTTTATAGCTTTTCTTTAATTTTTATAATACAGTGTGTGGGTGAATGGCATATATCTAGTGTGACATCTGAATTGTAGACCTTTCAGGAGGTTAATATAGAAGGTGAAGCATGAAGCTTGAAGTGATTAGACATTGACTGCTTCAGTATAAATGGAATCATCAAATAAAATTGATGACCCAAACATTATGGCAAACAAAGTTCATAATCTATTCCAGCCTTCTAAAGCTAATAAGTGCACAAAGGTGGACTAGTGCTGAAGAAAACGCCTGAATAAATTGCTAAAAACAATATGTTAAGCTATGGAATGGTGTAGGTCTTTGAAACAGTGAAGATGATGATAAATTAGACATGTCATCTAGGTCAATGATTAAGGATTACCAAACTAAATGAAGGGATTAGAAGTGTAAAGAATCAATAATGGAATAAGTTTCAACAGATGTCGATGTTCATGATTCATGGTTTTTTAAAGATGATTTTGAGAATGGCATAGTGAGTTCTGAAGATGAATCGATAAGTCTGCAAGATAAGGTTTTCTTCAGTGATACTTAGTGACTCAATGTCTATCATTATCTTGAACTGTGTGGTGTCTTGATGTGTACTTAATCTGTTTTTGTTCATCTGGATTATCATAGCATAGTGAATAATAGTTGGACAAATGTAAATATACTAATACATACCTATTCTAACTATTCAACCCTTTGCCCCATTTATATGTATAAAATGCAACTGGCCTATGTAATAATATATATATTCAAAACTATACAGACATATATGTATTCACGAATATAAACACATGTATACAAAAGTAATTCTTTGTAACTTCTTTTAAATCTGAATAATGCTCCCTTTTAAAAAAAAAAAGCCAAAAGTTGTTGAATTCTGATGCTTGAACATCACAAGATAAGAACAATTAACCATTCATTTACAAAATCCTACATAGTACTTAAAGAAGATAATTTAAATGTGATAATTGCAAAGTGTTGGGTAGCTTATTATTTTTATTTTAAATATTTATAAAGCTAATAAAAATATAATTGGAAAATAATGGCAAATAGAAATTCTTATTCTTGTTTACCATTATTTTCCAATTATATTTTGTAGGAATTGATGTGATAACACGAGATTATTATTTTGGAGATCATTAACATTAAGAAAGTGACCTGTGAAACGCTTTTTCTGAAAAAAAGATTTATATATAAAGCAATCTTGGACAATTAAACAAAAATTTGATGTAATATCGATTTTAAAACATATGTTGACAGATTATGTTGTAAAACCAAAACTCTATAAAACTAAATGCTTTGCAAAACAAGAAAAAAACACTAGTCATATTTTTTACAAGAAAAGTGTGAAAAGGAGATAAAATAAGATAAATTAATAGTATTCCTAGAGTTAAATTTAAAGAAAAAATAAAGATAAAGATGACGATCTTGATATCAGAGGTCATTGCTGATAAGGATGATGATGGATTAAAATGTTATCTTAAAAACAGCAATAACTCTCATCCATTTTTAATTACTAAGAGTCAATCCAACAGATTATTAATTATTTTTATTGTAGTTTATTTATTACTCTGTATCTGATTAATTTTAGGTGATTTATCTATGTCTGGTTATTTATGCACCAGCGTTGGCTTTAAATGTTGGTAAGTTAATTTTATTTAAAATTTTTATAGTATATAATTAATTCTTCAATCCTTACAAAAACACCCTAAATTTAGCATTAACATCTGCACTTGCAGTGCGGCATAATTTTTCATATATTTAATTGCAAGTGTCACTTTTTTCAAGCATTAGTAAATTAATAAATATAAAATTGTTTAGATATACAGAGTAAATGCCCAAATAATATTTACAATGTAATTAGTGTCTGGGTTCAAGTAGCAAGATCCCTCAAAACTCATAGGCAATTTTACAGTTCTATTATATTTGGGAAAAAGTGCCTTTAGAAGATGATGATGATGATAATAATAATAATAATAATAATAATAAAAAATAATAAAAAGTAGTTATAACTTTATTTAAAATAAGTAAGTTTTAAATCTTTAATAATTACTCCTATGTATTTTTCTAAAAAATATAAAACACCTAATATAATAGTTGTTGATTATAAACAAACAAAGAGTCTTAATAATCTCTGGGTTTTGATTTTAGAATGTTATTCAGTGCTCTATATGTAATGAATGCAACTGTAGGTCATATTAAAATGAAAAATTGTACACATTTGGTCAAACTGTTAATAATAGAAAGAAATATATATAATTAAATTTGAATAGAATGATACACACATAAATAGAAAAATCATAAAAAGTGCCAGGTAATATATATATATATATATTGTAGCAGTCGATCTTAGCCCAAGATCGAACATCACTGTTCTACCACTTAACCCATGTTTCATCCTGTTTTTTTTCATCACATGTATATAAACTATACATATATTTCTGAGAAGCGTCTATAAAAATTTATAAATATAAACCTCAAATAAAAATTTTCTTTAATTTTAAATATTAACTTTTATGGATGCGACTCAGATATATACATATATTAATGAAGCTTTTATATAGATAAAAGCACAAACAAATCTTGTAAATAATTTTGTATTTTTTTTTCAACTATATGTTATTTATTTTATAAATATTTTTTTTTATATAATTACACAAATATTCACGATGGAAGATGCAGTCATTAACTGTCCAAGAGTAATTAGAAGGGTGGGATTCATCATTTCAAAAGGAATTTTTTAATTAAAGTTAATGAACGTAAAATTTAAAACAAAGCTAATTGATTTTAAACCATTAAGCATCACATGATCACATTTCCTATACTAGCACATTAATTATTGATAAACAGAGCAAAACTCTCCATACAGTATTGCCACCTGTGCTAAACAGAGTAATCAATGGATGCCAGAAGGCTTGTGCATAAAATCCCTATCTAATGCGTACTCATCCAATATCCCCAGACTAGTTTCTGGCTTGTGGCCTTCGTCAGTGAGGAGCTTTGGATCTGAGAGCACTGCATCTAGATCTTAGGATATAATGCAACCCTCTAGCAACCACCTTTTATCTCTACTTAACTACAAAACTATGAGAATGAAATTGAAAACACAAAAAATATTTTCAATCTAAGCTCAATAGCTTATATAGTCATATGGGTCTGAACTCAGTTCAGCACCCATACATTTTGGTGTCTTTGGCTTTTTACAACCATAGCCACCACTATCCTATTAGGCAGGATTGGTGTTAAACCATTAAGCATCACATGATCACATTTCCTATACTAGCACATTAATTGTTGATAAACAGAGCAAAACTCTCCATACAGTATTGCCACCTGTGCTAAACAGAGTAATCAATGGATGCCAGAAGGCTTGTGCATAAAATCCCTATCTAATGCCTACTCATCCAATATCCCCAGACTAGTTTCTGGCTTGTGGCCTCTGTTTAGCACAGGTGGCAATACTGTATGGAGAGTTTTGCTCTGTTTATCAACAATTAATGTGCTAGTATAGGAAATGTGATCATGTGATGCTTAATGGTTTAACACCAATCCTGCCTAATAGGATAGTGGTGGCTATGGTTGTAAAAGAGCCAAAGACACCAAAATGTATGGGTGCTGAACTGAGTTCAGACCCATATGACTATATAAGCTATTGAGCTTAGATTGAAAATATTTTTTGTGTTTTCAATTTCATTCTCATAGTTTTGTAGTTAAGTAGAGATAAAAGGTGGTTGCTAGAGGGTTGCATTAGATCCTAAGATCTAGATGCAGTGCTCTCAGATCCAAAGCTCCTCACTGACGAAGGCCACAAGCCAGAAACTAGTCTGGGGATATTGGATGAGTAGGCATTAGATAGGGATTTTATGCACAAGCCTTCCGGCATCCATTGATTACTCTGTTTAGCACAGGTGGCAATACTGTATGGAGAGTTTTGCTCTGTTTATCAACAATTAATGTGCTAGTATAGGAAATGTGATCATGTGATGCTTAATGGTTTAACACCAATCCTGCCTAATAGGATAGTGGTGGCTATGGTTGTAAAAGAGCCAAAGACACCAAAATGTATGGGTGCTGAACTGAGTTCAGACCCATATGACTATATAAGCTATTGAGCTTAGATTGAAAATATTTTTTATGTTTTCAATTTCATTCTTATAGTTTTGTAGTTAAGTAGAGATAAAAGGTGGTTGCTAAAGCGTTGCATTAGATCCTAAGATCTAGATGCAGTGCTCTTAGATCCAAAGCTCCTCACTGACGAAGGCCACAAGCCAGAAACTAGTCTGGGGATATTGGATGGGGTAGGCATTAGATAGGGATTTTATGCACAAGCCTTCTGGCATCCATTGATTACTCTGTTTAGCACAGGTGGCAATACTGTATGGAGAGTTTTGCTCTGTTTATCAACTAATTGATTTTAGTTAGCTGTTAAATTTTTTTATCAAATCTATTTCCAATCTGGTGACCAAGGCATGCAATGCTAAGATGTTTGGATATTATTTTATGAAAAGAGGTATAGTATTTATCTATAATATTTTTTAGGATTGATAGAGGGTGGTTTGATAGACAATTAGTGGTTCAGGAAAGTAGTTTACTTAGGAAATTCTGTAGTTATAGAAATATATTTAATATTATGTATAATACAATTAAAGTAAGTCTATATATTTGTGATACCTGGACAGTAGCATTTTTCGTAAATCTGTGCGAACTTAAAGAAAAGCCAATATAGAAATTAAGGTAGACACAAGAAAAATGTGGCCTTAAGTTATGTATCCATGATATCATTATTTCAAATAGTTATAGAAGATGTCCTTCCCTCACTTCTAATCACTATCACATTGGTCTGTACATCATATTGAGAATTGTATAGGTGAGCAAAATAATAGCTAGTCCCTCAATCAATGTTAAGAATTTAGTTAATGCAAGAATAGTTAAATATGGAACAAATAAAATATTAAATGAGGGTTTTCAAATAAAGATTTGATGGATGATTTTTATATTCCAATTTTTTAGAGATCAAATTATAGAAAAGTGATATGAAATGTGATGATGAAAATAAAGCCTGATTGTGATGTATATTATTATAATTAATATAATAGAAAACCATATCATACTTAATATTTAAATAATTATATATTTATTTTATAATTAAGAATAAACATAGAGCCCGTAACAAGTTATACAATTATAATTAGGTTATCCTATTATAGAATATTAAAAGTAAATAAATAATGATAGGATAACATACATATATATTTTTTTAAAATGTACAATATGATAACAATCTAAAAACACATATGATACGCGAGTTGTAGAAACTTTATGCCTGAAAAATATTAATCTTTTAGTTAAGGCTGAGCACTTTCGAGATTCCATGCCTCATAATCATAGTCATATTAAAAACTGCATATGATAATGTTTTGGTATTCATTGTCTACATTATTGATATGCTTAGTACAGAAGAATTATTATAGAGTATCTTAGGGTAATTTATATTAGATATGAAGCCAGATGATATATTGATGTATGTTTTGTGAAAAAGAGCACTATCAGATGGTAGGGTTCAGTTTTCATACTATTACCAGACATTCTTTATGAAATGCAGTTGAATCAAACTAGTCTGTTATATAACTACTATCTCTTTCATCATATACGGCTTGAGATAAAGCTTTTTTTTTTAAACAATGGTTCCAAAAGAGGTGGTCAAATATCTTTATATATTAACAATTTAAAAGTACTACAAAGTTAAAAAGACATAATGTTTCCTATTTGGAGTTTATTTTAAAAGTGGCAACAAGGACATTATCATCATATAATAACTTACAAGTTTATTTTATGATGATGCTTTATCATTATTATTTTTATGATATAAGTATGTAGATGGACATAAGCTTCTGTTTGTTTTTCTGAATGTTTCTGATGGTGATATTTTAAATGTGATAATATGTTAGATTATTTTCATCATCTATCATTAAATGTTGAATGACTATGTTTTAAACTTTATTTAAACTTTTACCCAAACAAACAACTATTAGTAATAACGCACAAAGAAAACAACAATGTAGGTTGGTTAGTAGATTACACAACATTTCCAGTGGTATTAATCTCCACTCTTATTCAAGTGTGGCTGGCCTGACCAGTGGCAATGCTAGCATAGGAGTCGAACTTACATCTTTAGATTTCTGAATGTCAAATTTAAGACAACACTCTAACTGAGCTATTCTTTCAAAGCTTGACTATCCTAATAACAAATTACAAGCTATAAAATCTGAATAGTTTATTTCAACATTCCATTTCCACACTTTTACATTGATTCAATGATACAGAGACAGTTATTTTAATTAAATGATTATAAAAAAATGTGGATCATAAATTAGTTTTATCTATGATAGTCTTTACATGGAAATTACATATGAAATATTGTTGACAACATTATAAACAATTTTTTATGATCCATAAACCTGAATCTATAGGAATGTTTATTTGTGTATTTACTCATGTTTTTTTATATTAATAATGATTTAAGTTATAATATTAATAAATATTATTTGATTATTAATTAGCCATCTTGTAATATTCTCATTACTTAAAATGCAAACATAAGATTATATAAATCTAGTCTTTTGCTCAAACTGCTATTTAATTGTGCATTAAGAATCTTCAATGAGAAAAATAAGATCGATTGAATTTTATAATTATATTACTGTTGGATTTAAAGGATAGGCAGATAATTATTAAAATGAGTTAGACATATTCTTCTGACTTTATAGTCAAATGTCATTTTTGGTCAGAATGTATCTTTGTGGAATTTAGTATGAAATTTTTAAATTTCATTTACTGCTTATGATAACTACATACTTGTAATGTTCATTTGATATTAATTAGTCAAGTTTTTGTTTATCTATAAAATAATGGTAATTTGTTCTAAGAAATGTAAGATAAAAGGAAAAAGTATCCTCTATTTCTTATTGACTTCTTTGCTTCCACTTCTTCATTTCATTTTTTTATATAAATTCATAACGTTACGTGCTGTTACAATAAATCCCCTTACATTGAGCTATGTTTAATTATATATATATGTGTGTGTGTGTACGTTTTTTGTGTCTTCTTCCTATCACGCTTTCTTAACGTTGAGCATAAAACATATTTTAATAGACCAAGTCATTATTCTAGAAGATAATTAATAATTAAATCTTTTGATAATCTTCTGATTAATATTCTACATAAAATATTAATATGCCCATTTTAAAAATTAGATATTCTAGAAAATATTTTTAGCAAAAACATTTTTATAGTTATCAGTAATGTATGTAAATAAAATTTGTTATATTAATCAATTTGATAAGTATATATTTTATTAGAATTTGTTGATTTTTTTCTTTGCATATTATTTTATAAATATGTTTTATATAACACAGCTTTAATTCTTAATATATTTGTTTATTTTTAGTCACTGGACTCTCTTTATATATTTCCATTCTAACTGTTGGCCTTGTTTGTGCTGTATATACTTCTATAGTAAGTTTATTAATATTATTATAAATTTACCATTGTTTTTACCTATTTTAATTTTTTAGACACCATTTGTGTAATGTGAAATTACTTTTATAAGCTTGTATTTAAAAAAATATAATACAGAGAGTGTACCAATAGCTCAAACAAGCTCTTAATTGATAAGTGCATTAGGAGTATAATTGTTCTTACTGCACTTATCAATTAAGAGCTCGTTTGAGTTATATTATTTTTAATAATTAAATATTTATTTAGTTGGTTGCAGATAGTAAATTCAAAAATTGCTACATTTGTCTGGAATAAATATGTCACCTGACTGATATGTGTGTGATGCTTGCAAAGTTTTAAGAGAAAGTTTTTTAATTACTTTCTACAAATTATTGATAGAATTGATGCAGTTTATACATGATAAGAAAATTATTAATAAATATTATTTAATTTTAAAAATATTCTAAACTACTGAATGTTAACAAAGCAAAATTGCTACATTTCTAAATTAAATCTTATATAATTTTATAAGCTGATAAAGATTAATGTAATATGTTAGTTTCAATATTTTGTTTAATTATAAAATAAATTATTTGTATTAAATATTTCTTATATTATTAATTAAAATGTTTCATAATTTTATTTTTGGTTTTTAAAAGTACATAATTGGCAAATATGTAAATGAGTCTACAATCAGGTGATGTATCAGACAATCAAAATTGTTTTAAAGCAGTTATAAAAACTGTATGTAATTAAAATTATTTATTATTGTTTGGTTATTCTTCTTATTATTGTGGGGTATTGTTTTAAAATTATTATTTTTTAAAGTAGTATTAATTTGTTAACAGCCAATTATTTTCAAAATTTAATATATATTTTTTTAAAAGTCAAAAGGATTTTAAAATTATTATTTAGTTTAACTAAAAATGATAAAATAAACCCAATTAATTTCCTACTAGTGGAACTATGCTGAAGTCTAGTTAAAGATTTGCAGGTAAATTATGAAATCTAAGCATATGGTTTTGTGCATGGGGAGATTGACAATGAAACACCAAATGATTTAGGGCAGCATAATTTTTCCCATACTATATAAAAAAAAAAAATATTTATTTATGCAAAGAACTTTGAAATCATAGTCAAATATTATTCAGAGGTATGACATATATATTTACTACATCTGTGTTTATAAAATCAAAAAAAAAATTTAAAAAAATTAAGAAAAATAACCAGAAAAGAATAAAAACACAATTTACCTTTAAGCTTTATAAAAATATTCAAGATGGAGCTATAAAAATATATTGCTCTCTCATTCTATATTATTGACATTTTTTTTATTTTAAAAGGTTTATAATATTTTAAAAGAAATGTGTATTTTTGAAGCAAGTTATATTTTTAAACTTTTTAGAGGTAAAGTATTTTAAGAGCATGGCTGTTATAATGAATATGAATTGCTTATAAAATTATATTATAAATCTGCCAATATTTTAATATAGTAAAACTTACTGTCATAATTGTGATAATTTAATTACAAAGAAGAAAAATGGATAATAAAGAAGAGTAGTATAGTGCCAGAAATAAATGACTTTTGTATTTGAAATTTGGATTTATTTGCTTTATATTATATGTGCTTAATTGGAATATAATTTTTAAAAATGAAAAGGTCTCTGTTTGTCCTAATATGCGTACATATTAAAAGTGACTGAAAATGATGCATCTCTCACCAAAGAAGGAATTCACGTGCACAAAAGGAATAAAATTTACCTAAAATAAATGTTTTTAAGTGATATCACATTAATTATTGAATCTTGTGGGAAAGTATTTACAGAGAGAGACTGTTTGAAAAATGTTTGGAAGCAAGATGAACAATTATTTTTCAGATTTGCTTGGATTTTAAAAGTGGATTATTATCTTTTTTATTTGTAAGTTTATGTGCTGAGGGAGAGGGGAGCTTGAAGGAAAAAAGCTTTAAACAATATTCAATGTTTAGCAACAGCAACCCCTCAGTATATTGACATTGATCATGAAATTAAACTCGAAATATTTATCAGGGATTATACTCCTAAAATAACTGATAACCATAAAGTTGAAAGATCTCCATACCACTTTATCCTCCCAGTAGAGAAATATGTCAAGTACCAAGATATAGTTGGGGAAATTTTAAATGAATATATTGTGCTGAATTACTTTGAATATCAATCAAGATATTTGAAAACATTCCATAATGGAAACGATGTTCTAAATAAAAACAGCAACTGATAGACAATAATTACAATTGTTACAAACAATATATACAAAGAAACAAAAGGGTACTATATTCCATAAATTGTGTAATAAATATGAAGGCCCATTTACTTTCATTAAGTATGCAAATATAGATGTTTAATAAGCTTTTAATAAAATTAAACTGAAACAATTATGACTCTGGATATGAAAACATATTTACATAAATTGGTATAATTGAAAAAATGACAAATAATATATGAACCAAATCACCAATCAAAAATTGGGGATTAAACTATTGATTAATTTAAAATTTTACACACAATAAATTTCTCAAATGAATTCCCATTACATAAACTTTGTAACACTTACAATGATCTATTCATCTTTATTAAATATATCAATACAAAGGGTTGATAGGTTTTCATAGTGAAGATGAAACCAAGACAATTTACTTTTCAAAAATATGGAAACCATATCATGGAGAAATATAATGAAATTTTTCTCTCTTTGTCATTTTTTGAAGAAACTGATATATAAATAGAGAGACAATCAAATCAATTAATAACAAATAACATTGTCATGACATGTAAATGTAAATTCATATAATAGTTATCAGGATTACATATTTTTAAAAAATCAAGAAATTAAAGCATAATGAAGGGGAAAAACTCAATCTAAAATTTGTCTAAAAATATATTATGGAATAAATTTTTATAAATAAATTAAGAATTCATTTCTAAAACCCATAACAGATTATACCATTATCATGGAAATCAAAACTGATTACTCATAAGTTATCACATTCATAGATGAATTGCAACTAATATGTTTAAAGAAAATCCAGTTAGTCTCAAGATTATCCATCAGGATTGGCACATTTAAATAGGACTATACATAAAATATGCATAGGCTAGCTAAAATAAAACTTAGCTACAAATAACCAGATCTTCCACCATATTATCTCTTGGTATACCATTCTATAAATAATAGATATGGCCTTAAGTAAATTAGACCTGATAACATCCAATATATTGAGAAAGACACATTGTATGAAAAGCACTTGTAAGAAAAGAATAAGAAGCAAGTAATCCATATAGTAATATTACATGATAAAATGTTAAATACATAATAAATTATATTAACTGGAGTGTGAATGAATCTACTGGATTCACACCTATTAAAAACTACATTTCAATAAAGCAATTCCAAATTTATTTAAAAATTACCAATCTCCAATTAAACCCAACCAGACTGATATAAAATATGATATACAAAAGGCATATTACTAAATAAATCAAAGCTGAGAAGTAAAAACAGAAAGAAAAATAGCTACCAATTAAAAATAGGAGACAAGATTTTTATAAAGACCCATAACCATATTAGACAACTTCAAAACTAATGTCATAAATGCTATAATCCATATAAAAAATTATTTACTATAATAAAACAAACAGGTCCAAATGCATTTTGGATAGATATAGATGAGGAAATAAAAGGTACATATAATGCCCGTATTTTTAAACCATATTTTGGTCAACCGTAAAGTTCAGATAACTTTCATGTACAGATCATAGAAAAAGAAAGACATAGGAGATAACACTAAATAAAAACCTAGGGATAATCATTTCAATGATGAAAGCACCTAGGCTAATATAACAACCTTTTATAACCTAAATTTTAAAATATACATATAATGTTAGAAGACACATATTGTAACGGTCAGAATCGTCTATCTCGCTAACACACTGCATAATTCAAACCCCAGACATGAAACTGAACATTCCAGGAGGGATTGCCTTCTAGATATACTAAGTTCGAATCTAAAGTCCAAATTTCACAGCACCACCTACGTGATAACGCATCTGATGCTACACTAGCATAACCTTTTACCGGTGCCTGGTGGTCAGGGAGAAACAAAAGACTCTATACTAAGATAAGTTTGGGTGGCTAATTAACGTCTATGGATTTATAAAAGAAATGCAGAAAATATATATATATATATAGACCGAGACAGTGATAGGAATCAAATAAAATAAGAGATAAAATTTAGTTTTAAATAATTTCACACAATTTATTTATATAAATATATAAAACGCCACTGTCTGCTTATATGAGACAGGGATGCGTATTAAGTAATTGTTGGCATTTATATTTCAGTAATGACAAAAGGGTTTTAAAACAGAGTGATATATTCTATTCCTCGGGCTAATAGCATTACGATAATGTGCTTGACGAGATAGGAATATGTGTGAGGTGCTTTGAGTAAATAGACAAGTTTAAGAAAAATATTTGAAATGAAATGTTCTAAAATATTTATTGATTTCGAGAATAGTAACGGACTAAAGCTTACTAAGCAAACGTGGGAATGTGATCAAAGCATTTATTTGAGAATAATAATAGATTTGTATTGGGAGGTCAGTATTGCTGACAGTGAATTTATAAAGTTGGAGGGTGTGACTCGTTTAAGTCACGGATGCTTTGTAAAATAAATATAAAATGAAACAATATTGAAAATCCGGAATAATTACGGAGGGCATCTCGCCGCTAACCCATAGGAAAGTATTTTGACGAAACAGCTGAAACTTAGCGACTGTGTGACGATTGCGTTTAATTCCCAGGGGTGTCATTTGTGAACACCCTCTGCCTGAAAACTTGCAATGAGCGAAAGAACGGACTTTGCCGTGTAAAGAATCCTTGGAAAATAAAAACAAAGCAATCTCAACAACCAATTCATGTACCAGCAATACGAGACTAGTGTATATAAAAACATACTAAATGGGTTTTACTTGTATTAAGAGAAATGCCCAATCAAATTCCCTGAAATTCATTTAAAAGGGTCCGCACATTCTCGACATCAATGATGAACTTTATAATTAAAATAGAACACGGTAATTAAAATAAGAAAATGCATGCTTGCGGGTTTGAAAAGTAAGTATAGATTTATATACGCAATCATGCATTTGGGGACACATTTAATCATTGACTTCGCACATACTCTTATATTAGATTAAAATCAATAACATGTAGATTTTAAACTATGTGATTATGTTACATTAAAGAAAAGAATCGCCCTCGAACGAGTGATTTGCAAGACAATAAAATTGGAAAATTATAAAATTAAAATATGCCTTAATAGCGGCGTCTTATTTTCAATAGAGGGAATAGTTCACTCGGTCAAAGACGATTCTGACACATTATCATAATAAAATAAAAGAAAGCTTTATAAATAGAAAATATTAACCCAAGGATAGAGAGCAAAATGTTGAGCATATTTAAACACACAAAATAAATACACAATGAAGTTGTGAAATATAAGAAAACAATGTTAAATAGCTATAGCATGTTAGTTAGTGATCACAAGAGCTCTTGGGTTAATTTAGGTTACCTCTGGAGAAGCATTTGCAGGTAGATGTTCGGCAGGTTTTATAATTCAGCAGCAAAATCTGGAATGTTCATATTTGGCAGTGGCAGCAGCAGTTCTGGGATCCGTGTGATAATTTTTTGATGGTATGGAGCAGCGGCTGGCTATTCCGAGGGGACATAGCCATCTTAAACGCCTCTACTCGAACATGTCAAGGTTAGCAAATTATTAGAATTTTAGACAACTCAGAAACCTTTAGTCAACTCAGAATTCTTTAAAAGCTTAGACTTCTTTAAAAGCTTAGAAAAGCTTAGAATGGAGAACAAAAGAAAAACATCCTTTTATAGTAAAATTTAACAATAGATTTGTCCTGGGGCGTACAAAATTATTGGACTTATCTGCTGTAATTAAATCTATCCGAATGTCTAAAGGAATTCAACATTAATTAATTTCTTTTGTTAACTTCCCCGTCGACATTCGAATTACAAACTAGATTTAATTAAAATTGCTGCTACTAATTAAAGAAAACTTAAGTGGACAGCTGCTGTTTTTAGATAAACTTATATAATTAAACTATTGTCCCTCATTTATTTTAACAGAAATATTTGGGATGATTTTTATTAAATAAAACGAAAATTATTTTATTTTAAATTGTAATATTTGAATCTATCTACTAAATGAATATTTACTAAATGAATTTTATTTTAAATCAACATATATTACGACGGTAATATATTTGTAAATAGATCCAAACAAAATAACTAACAATTTATAATTTTGATATGTTTTAAAATGGATATCATAGTGTGTGCGCAATTACGACTTATATAACTTACTTTTTAATAAATGTAAATTATGTGAACAAATACATAATTCCTAATATTTTATTTGGGAATAAGTTATATATATAATACGAGCATTGTGCTCGTGGTTTAAAATTAGGCGGGATTTTCGGTATATAAGTGTATTGCAGACATACTACGATAGATTGGGGTTCAAACTAAGGTATGAGGGTAGGAAGTAGGTGAGAAAAGGTGAAACGAAGATCTGCAAAGCAGACCTTACTGTTTCAATATACACTTTTCTTATCATATTATAAAATTTTAATCCTGTTATGGATGGGAGTTATAAGGGTAATTTACAATCTTATTAAGCCCAGTTGTTTATGTGCAATATCAAGCCATAAACATAAAAATGTAGTTATAAATCTGGGGTATAGGCGCATTGGTTCTGGTTTTGACATGTTGGAGGTATTACTGACTAGGTGTTTGAATACATCCTCTTTCTTATAAGGTCTGAAATCAAATCTATTTATGAGAAAATCTTATATTGCGTATATTTTGGAATTCATGTACATTATCCATGTATAGAAACAAATATATGTGATTGTCTTTTATTTGATTGATTTATTTATCTAATTTTGTGAATATTTTATTAACCAATTATTTATTTAATATTGATTGTGTCATAAATAAATGTTATTTATATAATTTAACCTAACTGCATTGTTATTTGTCATACATAAAATCAGAAAATGTATACAAGGTTTACCGAAATTATAAGAGAATATCTTAATGCTTTTGTTCTTTGGGTAATTAGTGATGTACAGGGTATAATAAAATCCCATTTATCTGCTAAATCATCTCCGCTTTGTTTTGTTAATTCTGGAATATAATCCACAATTTACTACTACTATCGGTATTCATCATATTAGAACCGAAATTAATAAATAAGCTTGCTAGCCAGTATGATGATTGAACCGATTTTCTAATATTATAATTTATGATTTCCATATTACAATAAGAGTCTCACTGCTAGTGATTTAATTATAATTTTAAATTAATGTTGAAAAAATCTAAAGTTTATGTGTTTACCTTTTATTGCAAAGCAAATACTCTAAATGGCATTTCTGTACTAAAATACTGAGTACTTCTGAGCTGCAGCCAATTATGTTATGAGGCTGATTATAACTGTTACTGTCTTTCTAACTGGCCTATACTCATCATGTGATAACATGTGATAGTTGATATTGATATAATGGATCATACATTTACCCCCTAGGAGAGTAATTTTTATTAGTTTTAAAAGATCATACCATGTTGTTCATATTCGGCCATAAGGTCTCACGTAAATAAAAATGGTAAATTAGAGTTTTAAAGTGTTGTTTTTAAGATACAGTCTTAGTGAGAATAATTAGTTAAATAGTTGCGCAATTTATTTTGGGTAATTTAATGTATCTTCATGTACTGCTATGATGGGTCTTCGCAGTGCAACCTGGCCACGAACTGAATTATGTCGTAACAGTTTTGTGTTCTGCCTGTTACGATCCAGGTGGACTTATTGGTTACAATATCAATATATATATATTGTAACCCTCACTATACGAAAAATAACGATATATGCATAAAAATAAATGTTAAAATAAAGATATTATTTTCTTAAAATCAATTAGGCTAGCATGAAACAATAAATCTAAAGAAGGTCATAAAATTTCCATGAAGATAATAATTTCTACTATCAACATCAATTAAACTAGCCTTAAAATCCATAGCAAAATACTATTAGATAAATTTAATATTTGTAAACCAATAAATACTTAGTGATCAAGTCCATGAGATGAGTATGGATTTAGAATTATGAATTAAATGATAAATAGATGATGGAAATAAATAATAATTAAATAATGAAAACGAACAAACTTAAGAGAAACAAATGTATTAGAATAATGAATGATAGAGATGATGATAGAATAGGAGCCAATAAGGGATAAAACAAGTATGATGATGAATTAAGATAAAATGAAGATAAAGAAGTAAAAGAAAGAAAATCAAAATGAAATATGAGAATAATGTTGTTAATGGAGAATAAGATTCTAAACTATAAACGAATATTGTATTAAAAGCAGTAAGATAAAATAAAACAAAATATGAATTCTAAACTTGACGAAACCAGAATACTTGATGATGGCGGTCATTGGGGGTCTGGTTTATAAGTGCAGGTTGTTGATGAATATTGCCGCTACCAGGAAAACCTGCCGGAAGGGTACAGGGTCAAAGTTTTCAGTGCCTTTTCCGCTCTGATGGGCTGCTGTGCCCCCTTGATGGATTGTTTTTGGGCAGTGCAGATCTGTGCTCATCCGTGTATAGATACACATTAAGCAAAATTATACAACCCTTTTATGGATATATTTGTTATCGAGTGTATGTACTTTGTAAACCTGGTCAATAATTGTTTTACCTTGTAACATTGAACACCTTGTAACATCATGCAGCGGGTGATCAGTAACCTGTGTTTTTTTTCCTTAATAAAAATTTAAAAAAAACTAAAGAAGACATTTACATTTTAAAGTTATACTAGGTTAAATTGTTAAGATAAACATAACTCAAACCAAAACACAACAAATAACTTAAGACATAAAATTATCATAAATTCAAAATTACAATTGTGAATTAGTAATTTGCTTTTCTCAGGGTTCAAATAACTTAAATATTATCAACTTAAATATTATCATTTACAAGATATACTTGGGTCAGTGAGAGGGATTTTGCCACTACCCAAATATAACATATAAAACAGCTTATAAAACAGAAAAGATTCAATAAACAATATTTGGCAATCCCAATACCAACAATAATATGAACTTTAAGCTTTATGAAGTACAAATAAGTTTTTAGTAAAATAAACGTAATAACTCACAAACTCTGTTTTATTAAATAGTTATAGGATATAGGATCAAGATAAGTGAATGATATATCTTATCATTCAAATAAATAGATTATTCCAAAACCAATAGACCATTAAAATAGTATTTAAAATAAGACATGGGCTTAAGATCTACAGTATTTTAATTAATAAACCATAAATTCTAAATGTACTTTAAATGTAAAAGTTTACCAATATCATTATGATATATTAATTCATAATAAAATATACTGTACTAATTGATGATGACTTTAAGACAATAAAATAATGTATTGATAGCAAATAACAATAATAATATGGATGATGATTAGCAATAAGACTATAGACAACTAAACATATTTTCAAAACAACAAGATTTATTTACAGTATTTACAACTTTTTAAAATAATAAATAATTGAAAAACATACATCTATTTTAGAAACAATAGAAAGCAAGGTATATTTTATTTGAGTACCAGTATATCAGTTTTGATACACTGATATGTTTAGTAGTATGCTATTGAAAGCATTAAAATATAATTAAATTTTATTAATCAATAGTTTGATAATGGTAATTATCATATTAAGCACAAATAACAATTATTACTGTTTAGCATGAAGAAATTGATAATATGAATATGGGAACAGACACAAAAAATCAAAGGTATACAAGATACTAAACTTTGCTTACGTCCATAAAATAATCATTCTAACTACTGAAATGTCTTACCGATACATTGGCAAACTACTGCTTGATGGCAATAAAATATCATTGCACATGTGTATCTCTTTTGTGCTATGCATAAGATAAGTTTTAAAATTCCTAGTAGGTTTTGTGGTTTTCTTGTAAACTGTTGACAAAATACAACAGCACAATATATACACTATTCTATTTAGCTAAACACTAAAGATAAACAAGTTTCCCTGAAGCTAACTTTACCTTATCATTGCCATATAATTTTAAAACATCAAGAACTTCTCTATATATGGTGGAAAATAAATAGACATCATCATGAGAGATCAAACAATAAAGAAAGGCTCTTCAAAACAACATTATATAGTTGTATAATAATATGGCAGATTTCAATATTTGTTCCCTAGGTATAAAGGGTGTGGACATTGTCTCACCACAGGGAAACAGAATGCATATCATGAAAATAATTCTCACTAGGGATTAAACTATGCTAATTAAGTATTAATTATTTATCAGCCTTGACAATATATACTCTCATGGAAAAAGCAATGGGAGAGGATGCTCCATCTACCCGTGCACACTGTCAATGATACAATATTTGATGAAGTTATATGTTTCTCACATGTATAAAACAAACTAGCACAAATCCTCATCAAAACAATGGCAAGATAAAATAATTCTCACAGTTAAAGCTAAAAGATAATATCCTACTTCACAAAATATATACTAAATAGTCTATGAAACCAACAATGGAATTGTAAGTCAAACTACTATAAAACATTTTTAAAAGCATAATAAAATTTGCATTGATAAAAAACATATAGTCAATGAAAATAGCATAAATTCTCTAAACTAAAGTGAACATATTAAATTATAGGCAATATAATAAAAATATAAAATGAGTGTATTCCTGCTTATATGGAAAACTTCATATAATAAAATAATAGGGTTAATTTAACATTTAACTGAATGGAAAGTGAAGAAAATATACCTTATGAATAAATTAGCCTGACATCCTTTCGGGAAGCTGTCTGGTAGCTAGAATTCCTACACTGAATTTTATAAAAAAAAATAATGTTTAAAAAATTTACACTTTGTAGTTTAACCGACTTGATTTCTGGAAGAGATTAGAAAAACCATGTACATAGAAGAAGTGGCAAAAGCAGAATTAATAATTTATTGAATAAATGGGTGGATGAATTCTATTACTGACTATCACTTAAATATATTTTCTTTCCATAAATCAAGAGGTCACCTTATCCTACAAATGTTAGCTCCACTCTTTGCAATCAGTTAATTAAGGAACAAATATTCAAGAAATCTTTTCTTGAAAAAAAATCATTTTGATTTTCTAAATTAAATCAAACCGACTAAAACAAATAAAAAAATAATTTTTAAATGACTGACATAATTGAATGTTAATTAAGTAATAAAATAAAGTAGTTGATAACACAATTTAGTTTGGCAAATAATTTACCAATCCACATATCTATTAATCACTCAAAATATATTTACATGTGTTATCAGAGATATTTACTGTAATTTTAAATGTTTTATTGTAAAGTGTGAAATTCTATGTTGTAATTTAATATGAAAATGAAACTGAAAGATGATACAGACATACATGCATACACATATGCTCCTATATGAATACTAAATTATCCTGACTAAAATATGACATACATGGCTATGGATTAAACATATTTCATTGATTATATTACTTATACATGGATGGGTGTGCCAATGAATAAACATATCAGAAAACCATCGAAACAAATATCAACCACTATTCTACAAATAAATAAAACAAATTTACATCAACTTAACTTACATATTAACAGCTCCTGTAATCATCCATCACACTTTCTTGCATTAAATATTTCATCAAAAATAATAATAATAATAAATTCTTATAACAATTCCCAACTAACATTCATAAGCAACTCTCACATAAGGTTTTAGACCATTAACATAAATTTTTAAAAATGTTAGTGCTATTTCACTATGATTTAATTAAAATTTGTTTCTTGAGCCCATTCAGAAGATCACTATATATATATATATATATATATATAGTGATCTTCTGAATGGGCTCAAGATCTTTCTTTATATATATATATATATATATATATAGACTACCAAGTGTATAGTCAAAAGTACTTCTAAAAGAATATAATTTATATAAATTGTACTGTATTTTGATATATATATATATTGATTTGTATATTACATATACTGTGAAACGAATACAGATATCAAACTTTATTTATT